>BQNB010090340.1:0-27169 GCA_026074375.1 Tanacetum coccineum | reverse complement strand
AGTACTTTGACCTTTTGCATAGCAGTACGTTGACTTTTTCGTGGCAGAACTTTGACTTTTTGACTTGTATTTCCCAACAATATGTGTGAGTATATATTAGACATGCTTTGGTTATAGGTCGTGTGCAACAATGCGAGGCAGAGGCTTTCGTTAACCTACATGGTAAGGGGCACATGAATGTTAAATTACGAGAATAACTTACCGAGGACCGAGCTTGTCGAACGATGGTGAGAAAGGGAGATGATGGTAAGAGGTCGAACTATACTTGTTTGCTACTTCTCCTAAGCCGACGTCTACCTAGTGCTTGTACTCAACGAGCTCGAACTTACATTGTATTGTTTAATTCTTGTTTTTCAATATTTAGTTGTGATGCCCTTGTTCATGAATGGTTCCCGACTTATACTCGAAGTCTTTGATATGTTACTGAATGTTGCATGTGAATGGCCTTATACCACTATTAAGCCATAGTGTAATTTATAATACTGTTAGTCATCCTACCTCTTTTCTAATACTATTCAAAGCATCTCTACTATTCCTTCTTTCTTTCATTTCCCATTTGTATCAGGTTTGCATAATACGTATCAGGTGATGGGAACTTTCAAAATAAGAAAATGGAGTGGGGTAGTGTGTAAGGCTTGGTGATAATTGTAACACCCCCAAAATCTGATATGTAGCGGAATGGTAACCTTGGGTGCTACGTCAAAGTACAACAATCAAGATATAGGAAACGACCTTAAATGGACGTTTTGAACAAGATCATTCGATGCATTATAACAAAATCAGAGTTCATACATTAGGTCCCATATGTTTTGAAAACAAAAGTCATAGACATACTACATACGTTCCTTAAACAAAAGATTTATAATCCCAAAAGACGACATAGGTTTTCTTAGATAAAAGTTGCATCGAATTTAAATAAAATACAGAATCCATTTTCATAGATATCCATCACGGCTCCCATCCAAGCTTATATCTGGGGACCTAAAATTAAACACGCTAAAAGTCAACACAAAGGTTGAGTGAATCCATAGGTTTATAAGTAAAAGAGCGGACCACAAGATTTTAGGTACTAGTAGACTATGAAACTAGTTTAGTAGTCCAAAAACATGTATTAATGCATTAGCTCATGACCCCGAAGCCTTAACTAGATGTTTGCCCCAGCTAGAATATAGGATGCTTGCCAACAACCTCACTTGTCCTCTCAATGTTAAATGCACCATGATCAAACTAGTGACCCAAGTAAGGTGGGGATTGTCAGTCCCGATAGATCTATCCATAACACTCGCGCTTACTACAATAGCAATTAACGGTTCATGATAAATAGGGACTTCACGGCAATAAGGTAACTTAGGCATTAATAATCAGGCAGTAATCTGGATAGCATACACTTTGAAAACACTTGAAAACACTTGTGTTCGTAGTAAAACAAGCATGTAATTCCACCCTGTAGAGTTTGTAAAACAAGTATATAGAAATGGGGGCTATGGACTCACCTTAGAAGTGAAGTGATGAAATAATCGGGTAAATGGCAGAAAACGTATCACGGAAATATCCGAAAGCAACCTAAGTAAATATATGTCGTATCAGTACTCAAGTACTTTGACTTAACAACTATCATATACAATCCTATATAGTTATCATCATACTATCATTCGGGCTATCATAATTAAGAGGTCATGACATGACGTACGAGGAGCTAGGATACTTTAAATCATAAATCCAACAACTCATCGATACGCCATCCGAAGAGGCCTCATTATGAAATTCCCTAATAATATAGCACTTTGATAACTAATAACATATATATTTCTATATATGCATAAAATGATGAATGTAAAGACATAAAGGGTTTTAGATAACCTTAGAGTGATGAAAATAAAGAATACCCAAACACAAGTCTAAAACCCTTAGTATAGAACTGTATAATAACCCAAGCTTGCAAGATCTTGATTTCCTAAACCCTAACTTTGCATTTCTTAGCTTAACACCTTGTAAAAAATTAACCAGCCTTCAAATCTTCATAGGACATCTTAGATATGATGTAGGTATGATGTAAATGTGCTAGTAATAAAAATTTGATAATGGATTTTGGTTGTGATTGGGGTTTGCCGTAGCCAAGAGAGAGGAGGATGGGAGAGATTTTGTGATGAAAATTTGTAAGAAATGTCATTATGATTAGGTATCTAGTTAGGGTATATATAGGGTGTTTAACTAGGGGTTAAAGGGAAACCTAGTTAATCTACCTAGGGTAAGTTTAAGTAAATATAAAAAGGATATTTTAGATAAATATCTAATAAATATCTAGGGTTTTAAAAATGTGTATAAGTGATTTCCGGGTATGCTTAAACGTATTTAATTGCGAAACGTAAACGTCTTACGCAACTAATAAAATAAAATATAAAATGTTAATTATTACTTTCATAAAAATAATATATTGCTTGCATGACGAAAACTTTAATTCGTTTGGTGTCCGATTACGCTAAACGATAATTTTTTAACTTACGCGATTTAACTTAACTATTAAAATTAAAAGCGAACGCGTACGAGAAAAAAAAAATTAGTGAAATATATGACGTCATAAATGACCTGAAAATACAAAATGTTACACTTGTTGATAGCTCAAAAGAGCATTTATAAGCCTTGTTTTGTGCAAAGACGGTTGTAAGTTCTCTCTTTACATTTTGTAGCTTAAAATTGCATTTTAGCTAATTACTGTTTAATAATAGCTTATATATGTTTAGTGTAGCTTATTAATGATATTTATAGATGTTAGATGCTTATTATGTGTAATTGTTAGCTTAGAACTTAATTTGCTTGTCATTTATCTTAAAACAGTTAAAAACCAAAAATATTGGCATAGTGTTATAGCTTATTATTTTAGCTTAAGTGTTTGCTTAAATCTGTTCATTAGGATTGTTAAAGGCTTATTAATATCTGGTATTTGATATTTGTTCGTTAAATCTCATTTTTTATAAGCTAAGTATGGATTTGAGGAAAATAAAGGAGTGTTTCGGTCAAGCATTACTAACTCAAAGTTAGTATTGTTTAAGACCATTGATCCTTTAATTTCATTTTAAATCTCATATCTAGGTTTATAAGAGTAGGATTAATAAGTTTAAATAGGCTTAATATAGTTTTCTTTAAGTTTGTGAGTTACTAGTTTAAACCATTTCTTTAAATATATTGGCCAAAAGCTGTTTTATTGTATAGAGTTTTAAATAGCTTGTGGCTCTTAGATAGTGGTTTTAAAGGTGTAGTAACTTAGTCCTTTGACCTGCAATTGATAAATTTAGAATTTGGTCATTTCATTGCACACTGCATCAGCAGCTTAAAAAGACAAATAACCTTTTTCAATTTCAAAATTCAGCAAGTAAAAGTAGAATTTAGACTTTGAAATTTTATGCACAAGTAGTTTGTAGGGTATATTAGAAATGTTTAGCTTGTTTGCTTTAATTACTATTTGACATTTAAGTTTAAGGCGGGTTTGATCAACATCACCCAAAAGGAGAAGGGTTATTCTAAATAGCGCCTCGCGCTTACCAACTCCTCCGCTTTCTTGTACGTATTTTTAGAGAGCTACCGTGCACGTTTGATTTTCGGTTACCAAAAATATTTTTCTTTCTTATTTTAATTTCTTTTCTCATATATTATTAAAAATCTAAAAATATTCTTCTTTATCCTCTTATTACATTTAATTCTTATCTTCTTTATCCTCTTATCCGTTTAATTCTTCGACATGTCTTCGTATAACCATTTTGGTTGCTCGTATTGTGGAGGTCCGTTTAATGGTGGAAACTGTCCGAGCTGTAGCAGTGTAGGATCCGGAAATGAGTTTGTCTATGACCCAAATCCTTATTCTTATGATGAAACACCGAACTTCTTCAACCAACCTCCACAATACCAATACGAGACATACTCGTGTGAATTTTGTGGAGGGAACTCTCATCCGGGTTACGATTGTCAAACAGGGAACACACCCGTCTTTGATCAGGGTCCCTGTTACAATCAAGACTTTGGATTTAACCAACCTCTACATTATTTTCCGAGTCAACCACAACAATTCCCTTGTGAAAATTGCGGGGGTCTTCATGAGAATTTTCAGTGTCAACCGTTGAACCAAAATTTCTATGAACCTAATCATTGCTATAATTCTAATTTTTCCGGTTTTGACCAATATCAACCCCCGCAGTTTCCTGAAATTCATTATCCTCCTCAAACAACGGATACGGAATTGTTGCAAGTTAGAGAAAGCTTAATGGAAACCATTCAAGCCTTTTTAAAGGAGTATGATCATATACCTCCTGAAGAAAAGTGCATGGCTTTATTGCTAGCTGAGGAGAGATTTCTTAAAATTAAGCAAGTTGTGGAAGAAGAGCAGAATCAACCTGAAGTTATGCAAGAATTGCTACTTAAGCTTATGAATGATTTGCAAATTCTTAAGGGAATTCAACCAAAACAGGCAGAGCAGGACTCGAACCCACAACCTCAACCCTCCTCAACCTTTTATAACACACAACTCACAACACACTTACCACTGCGCCCTTGGGACTTTTACGTCCTAAGGTGCGTTTTTAATCCTTTTAATACCTTTTTAAGCTTTAGTTATAATAAGCATTTTGAGTGCTTATTTTCTTTTTTCCTGCTTATTTAGTTTAGCTCTTTAGGATTTGTTAATTTTCCTACATCCTGCTTATCATCAGCTATTTTTATAAATTTTCTAGGATTTTTAGCTTAAAGTTTTATAATTTTCGTGAATTAATTTCGTTAAAAACTTTAAAAAATCATAAAAATAGAAAAATAATCAAAAAAATAATTTTCTTTTTTATAAAATTTTCTTTTATCATATTCCAGGCTTAGGTGTGAAATTTACTTTCGTAGGGTTAATATTATGAAAGTTAATTTTTTAAAGAACGGGATTTCATTCCCGTTCTTGTTTTCTTCGTTTTTAAACTTAAATTACCCTCGTTTTAGAATTTCCTTAGCATTTTCTTTTAAATAGTCATTTTGGATTAGAAAAAAGTTTAGAAAAGCATTTAGGGTTTAATTTTAGTTCAATTTCTTATTTGTCGCGTTATCTTAATCTCGTTAACGTTTTTCGTAGTTAGATTTAATTGTGCCTTTATTTGCTCACTATTAGGATTTTAGCAAACAATCATCTCCGAATCTATTCAAGTCATTGTCCAAATAACAAACGAGGTCTCAATTTCATAAATCTTTAGGAAAACGACCCGGTAATCACTTACCGGTAAAAACGTACAATATATTTTTGTGTGAATTTTCCTTAAGGGTAACTTGGGAATTTTCATATACTTTTATATTATATTATACGTATATTACTATTGACTACATCAATTTTTGCCGCCGCTGCCGGGGAAGTGTGTAACGAATTTCGCGTTTCGTTCGAAGATTAGTGTTTTTGAAGAACCTTCCTCGTGAAGTTATTTTCCGTTTGTGAATATTTTACACTTCTATTTTCTTTTATTTTAATATTAAAAATAACCATTTGTTAATCGTTGTTATGGCTCACATTTAGATTACGTGCTATAAGGGAAGTTTAAGGCGGGTTTGATCAACATCACCCAAAAGGAGAAGGGTTATTCTAAATAGCGCCTCGCACTTACCAACTTCTCCGCTTTCTTGTACGTATTTTTAGAGAGCTGCCGTGCACGTTTAATTTTCGGTTACCAAAAATATTTTTCTTTCTTATTTTAATTTCTTTTGTCATATATTATTAAAAATCTAAAAATATTCTTCTTTATCCTCTTATTACATTTAATTCTTATCTTCATTATCCTCTTATCCGTTTAATTCTTCGACATGTCTTCGTATAACCATTTTGGTTGCTCGTATTGTGGAGGTCCATTTAATGGTGGAAATTGTCCGAGCTGTAGCAGTGTAGGATCCGGAAATGAGTTTGCCTATGACCCAAATCCTTATTCTTATAATGAAACACCGAACTTCTTCAACCAACCTCCACAATACCAATACGAGACATACTCGTGTGAATTTTATGGAGGGAACTCTCATCCGGGTTACGATTGTCAAACAGGGAACACACCCGTCTTTAATCAGGGTCCCTGTTACAATCAAGACTTTGGATTTAACCAACCTCTACATTATTTTCCGAGTCAACCACAACAAATCCCTTGTGAAAATTGCGGGGGTCTTCATGAGAATTTTCAGTGTCTACCGTTGAACCAGAATTTCTATGAACCTAATCATTTCTATAATTCTAATTTTTCTGGTTTTGAACAATATCAACCCCTGCAGTTTCCTGAAATTTATTATCCTCCTCAAACAACGGATACGGAATTGTTGCAAGTTAGAGAAAGCTTAATGGAAACCATTCAAGCCTTTTTAAAGGAGTATGATCATATACCTCCTGAAGAAAAGTGCATGGCTTTATTGCTAGCTGAGGAGAGATTTCTTAAAATTAAGCAAGTTGTGGAAGAAGAGCAGAATCAACCTGAAGTTATGCAAGAATTGCTACTTAAGCTTATGAATGATTTGCAAATTCTTAAGGGAATTCAACCAAAACAGGCAGAGCAGGACTCGAACCCACAACCTCAACCCTCCTCAACCTTTTATAACACACAACTCACAACACACTTACCACTGCGCCCTTGGGACTTTTACGTCCTAAGGTGCGTTTTTAATCCTTTTAATACCTTTTTAAGCTTTAGTTATAATAAGCATTTCGAGTGCTTATTTGCTTTTTTCCGGCTTATTTAGTTTAGCTCTTTAGGATTTGTTAATTTTCCTACATCCTGCTTATCATAAGCTATTTTTAGAAATTTTCTAGGATTTTTAGCTTAAAGTTTTATAATTTTCGTGAATTAATTTCGTTAAAAACTTTAAAAAATCATAAAAAATAGAAAAATAATCAAAAAAATAATTTTCTTTTTTATAAAATTTTCTTTTATCATATTCTAGGCTTAGGTTTGAAATTTACTTTCGTAGGGTTAATATTGTGAAAGTTCATTTTTTAAAGAACGGGATTTCATTCCCGTTCTTGTTTTCTTCGTTTTTAAACTTAAATTACCCTCGTTTTAGAATTTCCTTAGCATTTTCTTTTAAATAGTCACTTAGGATTAGAAAAAAGTTTAGAAAAGCATTTAGGGTTTAGTTTTAGTTCAATTACTTTTTTGTCGCGTTTTCTTAATCCCGTTAACGTATACTATTCAAGAACTTAATTAAAGGAAGTACATGAGTATCGCCACGGTAAGAGCGTAAGGCTCTGATACCAAAGGGTGGGGGGAGTTGTGCAGATCTATAGAAGACCTTTTGGTATCAGAGCCTTACGCTCTTACCGTGTCGATACTCATGTACTTCCTTTAATTAAGTTCTTGAATAGTATGCTCTGTGATTGCAGCCTAGTTGCTGATCTTTCACATCAGAACCTTAGAATTTAATTTAAAGCCTTGAAGTATATAATTTTAAGAATTGAAGCCATTTATTTTCTATCTTCTATCAGGGCCGTTGCAGGATATCTAAGTCGACAATAGTGGTCGCAGTTGTTTCCTCCGAGAGAGTATAGAGTCAGAAAATAAAGTCTATAATTCTTAAAATCATGAGTAACAACAACCTCTGTAGTCGTTCATCCTCCTCTAGTTTTCGTCAGTCCTCTGCATCTAAAATAGATCAACTATATGAAATTTCCTATGTTCCAGATGATTCCAGAATTCCCGTAAGTGAAATGCCTTTGGTAAACCCTTACCAAATCTTTACAAAGCCAACCAGCTCAATCATAAGAGTTCGTCCAAACCTCTAAATTTGACTCCCATCAATTACCAGCATCCCAAGTTGAACACTTGGTATCTTTGTCACTAAAAAACCCCTAAAATCTGACCTTCCTCACCATTGTTTAGCACAAGGATACATACATATTCATTTTGGTGCTATAAGGTTAGCATTAACCTTTCATGGCAGAAAAGGTCTTCCTGCATATTCTCGGATAGCCTTGCTTGATACAAGGTTTGTAGAATATCAACCCGCATGTATTGGTACCATACAAACTACTTTAAATGCAGGAACAATTTTTGTCACGTTTTACCCAAATTTCAACATGCCTCTTAATAATCCATCATTACTCACAGCTCTCAAAGCCCAAATCCAGATTGGTGACACACCTCAAGTTAATACGTTCCAGGCCACCTTTCATTACCAAATGGCCTACCGAGTTCAAAATCATTCGCTAGACATTCTGGTTCCAGGACAAGATAATGCAGGAGATGCATTGTTAATAGATGTTGACTCTAACGCAACACCAACCTGTACTTATGTCCCCAGGCAGTTATCCCGAGATGAATTAGTTAAATTGCTTCCAGAAAAATGGATAACCAATTATGAACAGATTCATCAGGCTCCTGTTCGGTCAACATCAGCTCCAGAATTTGTGAGACACGAGAATGGCTTAGTCGAGATCAAATTCTCATCCTCACAACCCAATTCAGAAAATGTTTTTCCCACAGGGATTCATATGATCACACCAACAGATCAGGAGCCCGATCAAGAAGTTAAACACATATGGTGGGATGTATGTAATTGTGAAAGTTGCCTAGATGAAGCCGCAAAAATTGATGATGATGAAGATCTTCCTAAGAAGCGGAAATCCTCGCAACAAAAACTCAAAAGAAGGTATGAAAAAGGTGATCCAACAGTTGGACTTCTTGGAGAGCCTTCAGGAAAATTTAACTATTATGTCTTGTACCCAAAAGCGGAGCCAAGTCAACCGCCATCACCACCACACAAGACGCCACCATTACCACATAAAACCCCACCAACCATTACATCACCACCACCACCTAAACTATCACCATATAACCAAAAGGCCTTATCCATCCTCCATCAAGACTCATCGGTGTTTCCAATAACCAAAGATCCTTCATGTTCATATTCACAGGAATATGAGCAAGAATTCCCAGCCCTCACTGCCTTTGAACACCTTGATAGTCGTACTAAACATGATTGGAAGATAAAAAACCCAACAACTATCGGTCCAACTGGGCATGCAAACACAATCAGTCCCGCTGAAGCCACCCTGAATTGGCAGAGTGAAAACGCTGTTGCTCAGAACAAAGTTCTTGTGAAAATTCTCTCACAACAAGGTATGATCACAAATAGTCAAGAGTATCTTTCATCAAGAGTTAGATCCCTTGAGAGTATCATCAATGAACTCCGTTTCAAAATCCAAGAACTTCACCGGGAAATCATCCAAATCATTCGAACCTCGCCTACAACTCAACCTTCATCCTCTATCTCCCAGAAAGAGGCTGAAATGAAGAACTTAAAGAATCAACTCCAAGATCTAGAACGGCAACATAAACAAAAGAGAATCACCTCTCTTATTGATGATCCATGGAGGTTACCATCAACCCCTTTTGTAGGTGTCTCATTTAACCCACAACCGTTACCCCAGTCCTACACCCACACTACATCACCATCACTAAACATATGGGCGTCAGAACAAAGAAGGGTAAAACCATCTACTAGAAAGGAGCCAACCTTTTCACAAGAATCACAATCCATTGCTAACGTTGTTGCTTCAACAAAAACCCCTGATGTCCTCCTGATTCAGAAGATAAACCATGTTTCAATGTTCTTAAACTCACTCACCCAAACCGACAAGCCCCAAAACACCCAATTCATTGCCCTAGTCATCAAGCCCCAAAAGGACTATGAAGAATTTGACAATGTTGAATCATTTGAACATTTGTTCATGGCTGAACCGGAAAATGCATAATCAACAGTCCAGTTTGATGCAGAAGAATATGAAGAACACCAGGAAAACCTAAACCAAGAGACTCCCACAGAGTTCCCAAAGTCTGACATAAAACAATACTTCACTTTTGATGACGTACCACCATCAAAATGGTGTGAAAGAAGCATTGAGATGCTAACTTGGTGTACTACACAATTGCAGTATTATACCATTGATGTTGTCATAAAGAGATTCGTAACCAGGCTCTAAGGACGTCTTAGAGACTAGTATCATAGTCTTGGCAAATATCGCCAACTTCAGATACAACAGTTAATATCTCCTGAAGCATTCATGAGTATTATATACTCATAATTTATTAGCAGCCCGTGGGAACACAGCCCATGCTAGAGAAGAATTCCTCAAGATAAAGTGTTGTTCCTTCTAGAAGAAAGATTTAGAAAAATACTATGATCGCATGTCCCAGCGATTCTAATATTTAAATGGAGTAGATGATGTCAATCTAAAGCAAGTCTTTCTTAACTCCTTTCCAGAATCTCTTGGAAACGAAGAATATCAGGCTTTAGAAGCAAGAAATGTCACAATAGCCCAAACAACTCTTGGCGAGCTGTACCAGTTAATTCTTAATGCTTTGGCAAAACTTTGCAACCAAAAAAAGTTCCTTGCTAAATTCAAAAGAACTAGAAAACGCCTTGGAACAGCATGTGATGACAAATACCTGCAGATAAAATGTAAAGATAAGTCATCATGCGATTGTACTCACATAAAAAAGAAATCCCACTCTAGACGAAGCAGCAAGAAGTGGAAATTCATAAGAAAGAAAAAGCAACGAGGCAGAACATCAGACAGGTGCTTCATTTACCAAAAAAGAGGTCATTTTGCAAGAAATTATCCGGATAAGAAAAGATCTCAAGCACTGATCCAGGCTTTAAATCAAGTAGAACCAGTTGATGTTTCTGATCTAGAGTCACTTTATTCTCTAGATGATGAGCCCAGTGACTCAGTCTTGTGCACGATCGCCTACTCAGATTTTTCATCCGATGATGATTCTGACACAGATTCACTTGAAAGTGATTCTGATTTTGGGGTCCACATGATCAACCCAATACCGCACGTCTTACCAATACAAGAAGACCCACCATTGCCACTAGCAAAAGTTCACCTCCTTACGGATGCATACGCCAAGCCTATTCCGGTTATTGCATTCTTTGATACTGGTTCCTCAGTCTCCATTTTGAATCCTAATATCCTCCCAGATCACTATTGGAAGCCTCACCACCAGAATTTCATGGCTGCTAATGGGGAAAAATTTGTCATTGACAAAATAAGCGTCCCTATTAATATTCGGTTGTTTCCAAAATGCGTAATTAAAAGAAGGCTCCTAGGCTCAAGCTCCCATGGAAAAGATCTCTTGATTGGTTTTGACATCCTGCATAAACTACCAAACTTACGTTGGTCAGGTGAAGGTCTTCATTACAGAAGCTTTTTTAATCCGTGGACAGCCATGCATCGCCTTTTTGTCGCAAGCATCACCCCACCCATATTCAATATCAGCAGTATAAAGCAAAGACTCATCCAAACCTGTTGTGCCTCCTCCCATACCGAATTCCTAACCAAACACCCTTCACCGTTATGGTTGAATCCTTCATTTTTTGTCTCACTCCCTTTTAAACAAAACGAAGATGTCAACCCTACAAAAGCAAGTCACCCTGGAATGAACCCTGATCATTACCAACTTGCTAAAGAAGAGTGTGAACAACTAGTTTCCCAAGGCATTATTGAACCCACTACCTCACCATGGGCATGTGAAGCCTTTTATGTCAATAAGAGAAGCGAGCAAGTTCGTGGAAAACTGAGATTGGTTATTAATTATCAGCCTCTAAATCATTTTTTAGCTGATGATAAATTCCTACTCCCTCAGAAAAATCTTGTTCAGCATTTGGCAGATGCCAAGATCTTTCTAAGTTTTTGATCTCAAATCTGGGTTCTGGCAGTTAGGTATCAAGCCTGAAGATAGACCAAAAACAGCGTTTTGTATACCAGATCATCATTACCAGTGGAAAGTAATGCCGTTTGGTTTAAAAAATGCTCCTTCAGCTTTCCAAAAAGCAATGATAACCATTTTTGAGCCGATCCTCGCCAATACACTAACATTGATGATATTCTCCTATTTTCCCCGATGTACATACTCATGCAGAATTACTATCCAAAGGTTCTTAGTTCTCGTAGTCGCAAGTATGGGATTATGTTATCAGAGAAAAAGATGGAAGTTGGAGTGACTACAATCCAGTTCCTTGGCATGGAGATTTCTGACGGAAAATACCAGCCCCAACCACATGTAGCCCAAGAATTACTGAAGTTCCCGGATGAATTATCTTCACAAAAGATGATTCAACAGTTTCTTGGGTTAGTCAACTATATGGCAGATTTCTTGCCAAAATTGTCACATCATACTGCCTTGTTGTTTCCCATGTTAAAAAAGAATCCCCCACAGTGGACGTCAAGACAAACCGAAGCAGTGAAAGCAATCAAGTGCCTAGCAGAAAAGATGCCTCCACTAAAGATTCCTGCCTCCTCAGAAAAAAGAATTCTGCAGACAGATGCAAGTGATGAGTGTTGGGGAGCGGTCCTACTTGTTCAAGATAATAATAATAAAAGACACGTTTGTGGATACAAGAGTGGCACGTTTAAAGCATCTGAGCAGCATTATCACTCTACGTTCAAAGAAATCCTTGCAGTCAAACGAGGCATTGAGAAGTTCCAGTTTCATCTAATAGGACATGAGTTCCAAGTTGAAATGGACATGTCTTCCTTTCCACGTATGCTACAGTTCAAAAGAAAGATGCTCCCTCATGCACAACTTTTGAGGTGGTCAAATTGGTTCTCACAGTGGAAGTTCCTAGAATAACACTTCAAAACAACAGAAAACGTCTCTAGCAGAACTTTCGCGTCTCGTCCAAAGGCCTATAAATTTGAAGAGGCAAGCCGAGTTCAGAAACACACTCCACACTTTCTCTCAATGGTGTTCTCGGTCACTTCCCATAAGGAAGAAGGATCTTCTTCCAACCCCACACCAACAATCCCTGTTTTTGATCTACCAGAGGAGATTGTTGAAACGATTGGAGATTTAACTTTTGAAAAAAGAGCTAAATTATGCTACAAAACGTTTCTTACTATCCTCCTCAAAACCCATGGTCTGTGCGTAAAAGGCCTCAGGTTTCATCCAGACTACCCATTCCTCAACATCTTTCACGTCCATGACCTATGGAAGTTCCCAAAAGAAGCACTGTGCTTCTTCTACTACCTTTTTGAAAGCTTCACAATTGGCATAACCTTCAATGCAGAAAAACTCCTATCATATGTTGTTAAGAGCCAGTTCAAGGATGTTCCTCCCCACTCTAAACATTTACTTACGATGCTACAATGGTTTGTCCCACATCACCAATGGACCAGATGGTTAACAACCACCGGAAAAGGGACTTACGTACTAGTAATGTTTCGAAGGCCAGGATCCTTCCTACCACCTAGAGCCGTTAATGATGACGGATCAGTTATGTACCATGCTCCATATTGTTTTATCCATGACTGGTATAAGGTTAACCCATCCAGCAGAAGGTGTGAAAGAAAACTCCGAACCCTTTATGCAGACACAAGAAGTTTGATGGCAAGAGCAAATGGCGTTGAACCAGACAAGATTCCATATTATGTAATGTGGAACATATCGGTATGGAATAAAGACCATCCGGATGCATACAAATGGATTGAAGCAAATGGACAATGGCTCTATGAAAACTTTGATCATTGTGATGTAGAAACATCAGATGATGATGACGATGCTAGATCACTCTGGTCTTCAGATGACGATGAACATTTCGATCCATTCGAAGATGACCCGACCCACCCTGATGCCCGTTGGAGTCCATGAAGAAGGCTAAACATTTAATGTGTTTTATTATAACAAGATTCTTTTATATAAGTGTGTTTTATTTGCTTAATTATGTTTAATATCTCTAGTATGTTCTAGTGTGGAATAATGACATATGCAATGATGTCATGCCTTAAATGATGTAAGCGCTTATGTCATAAGGCAATTATGTAAAAAGTAAGTATGCTTGTACTATAGGCTTGTGTGTTGTACCATTCAAGGCTATAAATAGCCATGTATCTTGCCATTGTAAGGCATCAGAATTGGAAGTAATATATGTGTGTTTCTTATACTTCTCTCTCTACAATCTTCTCTCTATAACTTCTTAAGTTTTTCTACATATATTCTAGTCTTCCACAGTTCTTACAGGTCTTCTATAGATCTGCACAACTCCCCCACCCTTTGGTACCAGAGCCAAACGCTCCTACAATATCTATACTCATGTACTTCCTTTAATTAAATTCTTGATTAGTATGCTATGTGATTGCAGCCTAGTACTGATCTTTCACATTAGAAAACCAGAATTTAATTTAAAGCCTTGAAGTATATAATTTTAATGAATTAAGAGCCGTTTTATTTTTCTATCTTCTATCAGGGCTAGTTGCAGGATATGTTATGTCGACAATAGTGGTTTCGCAGTTGTTTTTCCTCCGGGAGAGTATAGTTAGAAATAAAGTCTATAATTCTAAAATCAGAGTAACAAGCAACCCTCTTTAGTCTTCATCCTCTCTGCTAGTTTTCGACAGTCCTCTGCATCTAAAAATAGATCAACTATACGAAATTCCTATTTCCAGATGATTTCCAGAATTCCTGTAAGTGAAATGCTTTTAAACACTATACAAACTTCACAAAGCCAACCAATTCAATCACAAAAAGAGTCAAACAATTGATAGGTTCTGCACCAAACAAACAAATCAAAGAGTTCGTCCAAACCTCTAAATTTGACTCCCATCAATTACCAGCATCCCAAGTTGAACACTTGGTATCTTTGTCACTACCATCTGACCTTCCTCGCCACTGTTTAGCACAAGGATACACACACATTCATTTTGGTGCTATAAGGTTAGCATTAACCTTTCATGGCAGAAAAGGTCTTCCTGCATATTCTCGGATAGCCTTGCTTGATAACAAAGGTTTGTAGGAATACAACACGCATGCATTGGTACCATATACAAAACACTTTAAAATGCAGGGAAGCAATTTTTGTCACGTTTTACCCAAATTTCAACATGCCTCTTAATGATCCATCATTACTCACAGCTCTCAAAGCCCAAATCCAGATTGGTGGCACACCTCAAGTGAATACGTTTCAGGCTACCTTTCATTACCAAATGGCCTACCGAGTCCAAAATCATTCGCTAGACATTCTGGTTCCAGGCCAAGATAATGCAGGAGATGCTTTGATGATAGATGTTGACTCTAACGCAACACCAACCTGTACTTATGTCCCCAGGCAATTATCCCGTGAAGAATTAGTTAAATTGCTTCCAGAAAAATGGATAACTAATTACGAACAAATTCACCAGGCTCCTGTTCGTTCAACATCAGCCCCAGAATTTGTGAGACATGAGAATGGTTTAGTCGAGATCAAATTCTCATCCTCACAACCCAAGTCAGATAATGTTTTTCCCACAGGAATTCATATGATCACACCAACAGATCAAGAGCCTGCTCAAGAGATTAAACACATATGGTGGGATGTATGCAATTGTGAAAGTTGCCTCGATGAAGCCGCAAAAATTGATGATGATGATGATATTCCTAAGAAGCGGAAGTCCTCGCAACAAAAACTCAAAAGAAGGTATGAAAAGGGTGATCCAACAGTTGGACTTCTTGGAGAACCATCAGGAAAATTTGACTATTATGTCTTATACCCAAAAGCAGAGCCAAGTCAACCGTTATCACCACCACAAAAGACCCCACCAACATCACCAACACCACCTAAACTGTCACCATACAACCAAAAGGCCTTATCCATCCTCCATCAAGACCCACCGATGTTTCCAATAACCAAAGGTCCCTCCATTTCATATTCCGAAAAATATGAGCACAGAATTCCATCCCTCGAACTGCCTTTGAACACCTTGATAGTCGTACTAAACATGATTGGAAGATAAAAAACCCAACAACTATAGGTCCAACTGGGCAGGCAAACACAATCAGTCCCGCTGAAGCCACCCTGAATTGGCAGAGCGAAAACGCTGTTGCTCAGAACAAAGTTCTTGTGAAAATTCTCTCACAACAAGGTATGATCACAAATAGTCAAGAGTATCTTTCATCAAAAGTTAGATCCCTTGAGAGTATCATCAACGAACTCCGTTTCAAAATCCAAGAACTTCACCGGGATATCATCCAAATCATTCGAACTTCGCCTACAACTCAACCTTCATCCTCTATCTCCCAGAAAGAGGCCGAAATGAAGAACTTAAAGAATCAACTTCAAGATCTAGAAAACGGCAACATAAACAAAAAGAAACCACCTCTCTTCTTCGATGATCCATGGAGGTTACCTATCAAGCCTCCTTTTGTAGTGTCTCATTGACCCACAACCCTTACCCCGGGCCCTACACCCAACAACTACTTCACCGTCACTAAACATATTGGGCCCAGAACAAAGAAGGTTAAAACCATCCACCAAAAAGGAGCCAACCTTTTCACAAGAATCACAATCCATTGCTGATGTTGCTTTAACAAAAACCCCTGATGTCCTCCCGATTCAGAAGGCGAACCCTGTTTCAATGTTCTTAAACTCACTCACCCAAACCGACAAGCCCCAAAACACCCAATTCATTGCTCCAGTCATCAAACCCCAGAAGGACTATGAAGAATTTGACAATGTTGAATCATTTGAACATTTGTTCATGGCTGAACCAGAAAATGCAGAATCAACAGTCCAGTTTGATGCAGAAGATTATGAAGAACACCAGGAAAACCTAAACCAAGAGACTCCCACAGAGTTCCCAAAGTCCGACATAAAACAATATTTCACTTTTGATGACGTTCCACCATCAAAATGGCGTGAAAGAAGCATCGAGATGCTAACTTGGTGTACTGCAGAATTGCAGTATTATACCATTGACGTAGTTATAAAGAGATTCTTAACCAGGCTCCAAGGACGTCTTAGAGACTGGTATCACAGTCTTGGCGAATACCGCCAACTTCAGATACAACAGTCAATATCTCCTGAAGCATTCATGAGTATTATATACTCAGAATTTATTGGCAGCCCATGGGAACACACAACCCATGCTAGAGAAGAATTCCTTAAGATGAAGTGTTGTTCCTTCCAGAAGAAAGATTTAGAAAAACACTATGATCGCATGTCCCAGAGATTCTATTGTTTAAATGGAGTAGATGATGTCAATCTAAAGCAAGTCTTTCTTAACTCCTTTCCAGAATCTCTTGGAAACGAAGCATATCGGGCTTTAGAAGCAAGAAATGTCACAATAGCCCAAACAACCCTTGGCGAGCTGTACCAGTTAATTCTTAATGCTTTGGCAAAACTTTGCAACCAGAAAAAGTTCCTTGCTGAATTCGAAAGAACTGGAAAACGCCTTGGAACAGCATGTGATGACAAATACCTGCAGATAAAATGTAAAGATAAGTCATCATGCGATTGTACTCACACAAAAAAGAAATTCCACTCTAAAAGATTTTCAAGTCTCTCTGGTAAACCCCGGTTTTCCCGACGAAGCAGCAAGAAGTGGAAATTCATAAGAAAGAAAAAGCAACGTGGCAGAACATCTGACAGGTGCTTCATTTGCCAAAAAAGAGGTCATTTTGCAAGAAATTGTCCGGATAAGAAAAGATCTCAAGCACTGATCAATGCTTTGAATCAAGTAGAACCAATTGATGTTTCTGATATAGAGTCACTTTATTCTCTAGATGATGAGCCCAGTGACTCGGTCTTGTGCACAATCGCCTACTCAGATTTTTCATCTGATGATGATTCTAACACAGATTTACTGGAAAGTGATTCTGATTTTAGGGTCCACATGATCAACCCAATACCGCATGTCTTGCCAATACAAAAAGACCCACCATCACCAATAGCAAAAATTCACCTCCTTACAGGCCAAGCCTATTCCGGTTATTGCATTCTTTGATACTGGTTCCTCAGTCTCCATCTTGAATCCTAATATCCTCCCAGATCACTATTGGAAGCCTCACTACCAGAATTTCATGGCTGCTAATGGGGAAAAATTTGTCATTGACAAAATAAGCATCCCCATTAATATTTGGTTGTTTCCAAAATGCGTAATTAAAAGAAGGCTCCTAGGCTCAAGCTCCAATGGAAAAGATCTCTTGATTGGTTTTGACATCCTGCATAAACTACCAAACTTTTAGTCAGGTGAAGGTCTTCATTACAGAAGCTTTTTAATCCGTGGACAGCCATGCATCGCCTTTTTGTCGCAAGCATCACCCCACCCATATTCAATATCAGCAGTATAAAGAAAAGACTCATCCAAACCTGTTGTGCCACCTCCCATACCGAATTCCTCCCTTCATCGTTATGGTTGAATCCTTAATTTTTTGTCTCACTTCCTTTTAAACAAAACGAATATGTCAACCCTATAAAAGCAAGTCACCCTGAAATGAACCCTGATCATTACCAACTTGCTAAAGAAGAGTGTGAACAACTGGTTTCCCAAGGCAATCATTGAACCACAACCTCACCATGTTATGTGTAAAGCTTCTTTATGTCAATAAGAGAAGCGAACAAGTTCGTGGAAAACTGAGATTGGTTATTAATTATCAGCCTCTAAATCATTTTTTAGCTGATGATAAATTCCCACTCCCGCAAAAGAAATCCTTGTTTCAGCACTTGGCAGATGATAAATTGCCGACCTTTTATAGTGTTGTCTTTAAAAAGTCAAAAATGGACACTTAATATGGGACGGAGGGAGTATTATTTTAGTTTCGAATTAAATGCCCATTATCTATGTTGATTTGTTTCAAAATACGTGTCTATTTTTATAATTTAGTTGATCAAAATGTTACTTTAAAGGTTATTATGATATTTTATGATGCACAATGCAATAGTCTCACATTTATCAAACTATGTGAAACTTGAAAGTAAAAAATTTAATTTAGAACGAGAGTAGTTGTCTGGATAGCTTTAACAGTGAAAACCTCATTTACCTCGTTCACTTGCAAAGAAGCGCTAAGCTAGTTGCTAAGGGTGTGGCATGAACTGAAATGTACATTGAATGACGTGCTCCATCACTATGAATCGAAATAATGTTGTCGACATACGAAGGAGTGTTGGAATGGGGTAACGGGTAAACAGTTAGTTTTGGAGTATAACCTCATCAGTGCTACCAATGTTTATAGCAGAGACGCACTCACAATTAGATTGCCCATTTCGGGTACTTACCACTCGTTGCCATAAAAATGCAAGGATATAACCACAATAAACAAGATGAACACCACCTTATGCAAATTAGAGCTTCTCATTTTTGGACTGTACTAGAAAAGGCAAAGCGAACTATCATCTTCTTGTCATGCTTTAGTATGCGAAAAATGTGATAGCTATATTTGTGTCCCACATAGGAAGATAAAAGAAAGAAATGTAGGTATTTAAACATAAGGTTTTTGGATACTAATAAGGGTGAAAAGGTATACATGATGCTGATGATCATCCTGTTTTTTCTTTTCACCTCTTTTAATTGGTAACTAGATGGGTAACCGCGCAATGCCAATGGTTCCATGTACCTTTTTTTCCAATTCATCATATTTTCAATCATAATTAAGAGGTTGTGCGCAGAGTAAATAAAATGAGTATATGTTATAATGTGAAGTGTTATATTGAGAACCCAATTTATGTACAGAACTTTACAGAACAATTTTAAATTAATCTAGATCTTTTATTTTTTGATCAATGGTTATCAAGACTTGTGGCATAATCGTAATAAAATATAACATCATTTAATATTAAATAACTGGTTAAAGGGCAATATGGGAATTTCATTTTAATTATTTACCATAACTGTTCCTAATAATGTGCTATAATAGGTTTAACAAATTCATATCATTCTCTCCTCTCTACACATATATATGCCGCCTCCTTTTTTTTGTTTCTTCATCTAAAAAATGTAGTGATCTTCTGTCTCACATAATATAACAAGATATGATCTTTGTATTTCAAAAATAGAGTAACATGATCCGGCCAAAAATCATGGTGGATCTCGATCACAAAATAAAAGAACAGGTTTGTCAAATTTTTTTTAATTATTTCGAAATGGGTTTGATGGTTTCTTGCTTATTTTTGTAGTGGTATCTAAATCTTCTACCCGTTATTAGTTCTCATTATTTCAAAATGGGTTTAACATGTTTTTGGTTATTTTTGTTCTTAACCAGAAGATATGATCCTTTATAAAGTATTATGTAAGTTTTTGTTTTGTTTTTGACTTTTTAACAACAGATCCATGATAGGTATCTTGTGATCTTTAGATATCTATCATGTTTATGTATAACCCAAGATGAAAATCTATTCTTTTAATTATTTATTTTCCAAAATTGATATCGTTTAGTAATCGGAGGACGATGTTGCTGTTGAAATAGGATGAGGATGAGAGGTGGATTACCTATATTAATGAACTTAACTTGTATGTTCTGCGTTAACAGCCTATGTGAAATATCATGTAAGTTAAGTATATAATATTCAAAACAAAGAAAATGTACACGCATAAGTGAATTTTGATTAGTGTGCTACATTTATTTATAAGTGGTATTTGTTTTTAAATGTTTTGTTGATTGTTTTTCAATTGAACGTATTGTCTGGATTTCAGTTGAGGGCCTTCCTATTAGAGCTTGGTCTCCTACTTCTTTCAAAAAAATTGCCTCATGTTGGGGTGAACTGGTGGATTGGGAAGATACTGATCAAGTTTCATGGTCGTGTAAACACTTATGTTTAAAAACCAGGATGAGTATTATTATCAATGATCGAAGGAAAGTTATACTTCAAGGAAATGCATTCTGGATACGTGTTAAAGAGCTTGATGCTTGGGTGCCTGATTTCGATGAAGAAAGTGAGTGATAAACACTTTCTGTACGAGGCCGAACCGAATGCAGAATGATCAGAAAATCATGAACCAAAAGATGAAGCGATAGGGTTCAGATGAGCTTTGTGCAAGAAACTGATTGTGAAAATAATGCCCACGAAATGGATATTAACTCGTCTAATGGTAATCCTGGCAAGGAACAATCTGCTGAAAATGTGCCTATTTCGGATGACCCCTTTCAAATTTATGGGTTATTAGATAAACAGAAGCGTAATTCTACTTCTGCCCATAAAAGCACGGATAACTCTGGTCCGAAATTTCCTCCAGGTTTTACTCCAAGCCCTTCTGTCGACTGTTTTAATGAAGTTAACTTACAAGACGCGGGTGGTCGTGCTCAGTCACTTTCCGATAAAATTCGCATTATTAAGAAGAAAAATGTGAGGTCATCGGTTCAAAATTCTTCTTCGGTTTCATGTAATCGCAAGACAGGAGGCTCTATTTTAGAGCTTATGGATGAACTTGTGGCTTGTGGTCAAGCCATGGGATATAGTATGGATGGGTGCACTAAAGATATCGAGTCTATTATTGGTTCTAAAGGAGATTTTGGCAGTTTTAAATGAATTTTTTATCCTTAAATATTCAAGGCCTTGGTAACAAGCGAAAAGAATGGATTAACGAGTTATGTCATAACTCGTATAAATTTTGTTTTCTCTTCAAGAACTAAAGCGGAGGACATGATTTATTTCTATTAAGGAGAGTATGGGGGAATTACCTCATTCAGCATGATTGTAGGATCTTCGTTGGTTCTCAGAGAATAGCGTGTATTTGGTGATCCTAAGTAGGTTCATCTTGTGAACTAATGTCTCTGAAATCGGATTACTTGTTGCATTGATGGGGTACTCGGACGTCTACTTCTACTAAGCTTCTTATTATTTCCATTTATGCTCCACAAGAGTTATCTGAGAAGCGTGATCTATGGGAATATCTTTGTATTCTTAGTACCAATGGGAGGGGGAAAACGGATAATTATGGGTGATTATTAATGAAGTTCGGTCGAAAAAGAAAGATTGGCTCTAATTTTAATCAACATGGTGCCAATGCTTTCAATCATTTTATTGCTTCTAATAGTCTCATTGATCCTCCCATGGATGGATATGCTTTTACTTGGTCTCACAAGTCGGCTTCTAAAATGAGTAAATTGGACCGTTTCCTCTTTTCTGAAGGCTTATTGATACCTGACCTCATTATCAGCCATGTGTCTTGATAGAAAACATACTTCAATCTAAGGCCTATTTATTGCGGGAAACAAGTCCTTGACGTACGTCCTTCCCCTTTCCGGTTCTGTCCATTCTTGGTTCTCTATGAAGGTTTAGATCTTTTGGGAATAAATGCTTGGAAATCCCTTAGAGTGAGGAAGGTAACGGCTTGATCGTCTTAAAAAGAAGCTTCAGCTCCTTAAACTTGCAAACAAGGAGTGACGAAATCAGAGAAGAATGAAATCCCATGATAAGAAGGCCCAAATTCTTAAAACCTAATCGACCTCGACATGTTAATTGATCAAGGGAAGATGTAAAAAATAAAAAAAAAGATAATAGGGGGGGGGTAATATAATTAAAGGAAGTAATTAAAGGGTAAAAAAAGCAAATGATTTTCTTAGTAATCGTACCATTCCTTCTAAATGATCTCAGGAGATAATAATCAGAGTGCATCCGAGCTTGCTCAAAAATTCCAGTTCGTTGGTCATCGAAGGCATGAAATTCCCAATACTTTCCATGGAGTTAGTTACAATAAGAGAAGACTCAATTAACTATTCGTGGATTCTGGTTTGTTGGAGATTGGATTTTCCGGATCCGCTGTCGTCAAAAGAGTCTTTT
This sequence comes from Tanacetum coccineum, assembly GCA_026074375.1. NCBI lineage: Eukaryota > Viridiplantae > Streptophyta > Magnoliopsida > Asterales > Asteraceae > Tanacetum > Tanacetum coccineum. Next base: position 4,648 of record BQNB010090340.1, on the reverse strand, counting down.
TAAGCATTTCCAGAGATCAGATTTCTCCTATCTCAATCTTCTCGGGTTCATTTGATTTGCTTTTCCTACCCTCCCTCACTTCCGAGCAGGTAGCAGATCGGGAGTAAGAGTTTTTCTTACAATGAGGTTAAAGCACAGTGAGGGATGTGGTATTTAAGTAAATCTCCTGGGCCAGACGGTTCTTACTTTTGAATTCTTTCCGAAGGTACTGGGTCTTTTATTGTATCAAGATGTTTTTGAGCTGTGAAACTTTCTTTTTGGATGGCTATTTCCTAGAGGATGTCACTCCTCACTTTATGCTTCTCATTCCAAAATGTCTCGATGCCAAGTTTAGTTAAAGAATTTTCGTCATATAACTTGATTGGAAGTATATACAAAATTAATTCCAAATCTGGCTAACGGTTTGTGGCTTTGGTGGCTGCCTCATCTATTAGTTGATGTTCAATCGGCGGTTGTTCAGATCGTCAATTCTCGGGGATGCCCCTGCATTATTAATGACTTTATTTCTTTGGTGGCAAGCAGAATCGATTCAAAGGATTCTTTCAAGGTAGATTTTTCAAAGCCCTTTGATTCTGCAAATAGGGAGTTTCTTGAAGAGACGCGTAATCTTTTGCTTCCAGTCCCATTTTTGGGTAAATGATCAAAGGAGCCTAAATAATGCGAGATGCTCGGTTCTTGTTAATGGGTCTCCTACATCGAGTATCAATTTTCAAGGGTATGAAAAAGGATCCAATTTCCCCGTTTCTAATTATCTTGTTATGGAAACTCATCACTTTCGTTCATGCGGATTTGTAATGCTGGTCTCTACAAAAGGTATCATCAATCTCCAACTCTCTTGTGATCTCTCACTTGATTTTAATGCTGATGAATGGGTTGTCCTTTCTTGGGACTGGAAGGATCGAGAATGTTCGTTTCTTTCTTTAATGTTTTTGAAGTGTTTCACTTGGCATCGGTCTTAAAATTACTACAACAAAAGCAAAATTATGGAGATGGAGTTCCTTCTGGTAAAGTTGATTGCAGTCCAACTGGTTGGTTTTTTCTATACTTCATACTCCTTTTAATTATCTTGGTGTTAAGTTGGAAGCAACATGAATCGTATTGCTGATGGGATGATATTTATTTCTAAGGTGTCTTCCACGGCTCTCCAAATGGAAGTTAACAGACACTATTCTATCAGTGGTAGACTTACTCTTTTAAAATCGGTCCTCTCTTCGTCCCTCGTTAACACTATGTCGATGTATAATGCTCCGGTTGGTTGTTGTCTTAATAAAATGGAGGTCATTAGAAGAAACTTCATTCAATGGTCATGATGGTCGATAAGGGAAAGCTACGTGGTTTTAATTGGACAAAGCTCTTGCTTCCAAGAGAATGGATCGTGGGGTTTCTGTTTTTTTGCTCAAAATCGTGCTCTTCTATTCAAGTGGGTATGGCGTTTTTATACGGATAAATCTTCTTTGTGGTCTTCTTTTATCAAAGCGATGCATGGTTCTCATGGGGCAATTGGAGATTCTTCTCAGTTTCATAACAGATCGACTGTGGAGGGACAGTTCTCAACCTGTCAATCTTTGAGGCTCAAGTATTGATTTATTCAGTAAATTCTAAAAAAAAATTTGGGGGGTAATGGACATCTTCTGTGTGAACGATATTTGGTTGGATGAGTGCTTCAAAGTCATACGGGAGCTATTCGCTTTAGAGGATCCAAGTTGATTAGTGTTGCCTCTAAAACTTGGACATCCTTCCTTGTTCTATTCTTTTTTCGTCGTCAGCCTAGAGGGGATTGAGGCAGGAGTCTTTTATTTGCAAGCGCGAAGGTGCAGTCGGTGATTCTTCCTCGTACAGAATAGCGTTGGTCTTTGAGTCTTTGATGGTGCGGTTAATGATTTCTGTTAAGTCCTACTAGAGTGTTCATTGATGACGAATTCTGCAGTTTCTACTGTTCCACTCGATGATCAAGCTTTTTTGCCAATCAAATACACGTGTTCGCTTGGAAGGTTCTTCCCATGATGCGTGTTACCCACCAACTTCAGCTTTCGCTTCGGGGTATCGACATTCCATCGATTATTGCCCAACTTGTGATTCGGGATGGGAACTACATCGCGTACCCTTCTTTCTTGCTTGTTTAATTCCGTCAGGTATGGATGAAGGATTCAAATTTGGTGGTAGCTTGGTGTCTGCAATTTTTCTTCACTATAGTGAGGTGATATGCTGCTTTTCAATCTACGCTTTACCTTCTCTTTTTGAAAATTTTTTTCTTGAGGGCGTTTTGTTTTTTCGTGACTGGTGACTACTTGCGATACAGGAATTCCGGTTGCTCTTCTGCAATCCTCCTCCAAATCAGGCGGCTTTATTTGATGATATTGTTCAAATGTCGTTTTTATGGTTAAATAGTAGATATAAACCAAAGATCGATTGGATCTCTTGGTTAAAAAACCCTAAACTTATTAGTTTGTAATTTTCTTTTCTAGCTCCTTGCTAGCTTTTAATGAATTTCTGCCGTTAAAAAAAAATGTAAGTTAAGTATATAATATCCAAAACAAAGAAAATGTACACGCATAAGTGAATTTTGATTAGTGTGCTACATTTATTTATAAGTGGTATTTGTTTTTAAATGTTTTGTTGATTGTTTTTCAATTGCTAATATGATTAACTATTTAATATTTTGGTTTTGTTTCGACAGGTTTCGTGTTTTCCGTGGTATACATAGTCTTGAAATGCGTGCACATATGTTTTAGTGAATTTGACGAGAGTGTGTACGTATGTTCTTGGAAGGGACTCATATGTTTTACAAGTAATAAATTTGAATAAAAAAGTGAAGTGTGCACGTATGTTCATGAAAGAGTGGATATATCACGTATGTTCGTGGAAGAGTGCGTATATGTGATAAGATATTTATATGCATTTTTAAGATTCAAGGCTCACCTGAGATGTTTATACTTTATATATGTTTTGTACGGTGCATGTATGTTTTAGTTAGAAGTTTTATTTTATCAACTAGTTTTACCACTAATTTAACATGGTATAATTTGATATAACTAGTTTTATTTATTTATTTATTTGTTTCAGTGCGAATGGCTCAATCATAAGAAAGACGATGGGTGATGAAGATGATTAAATGGCGCACTTGTGTTTTTAGGAGGCGTGCACACATGTTCTCGAAAGGGCGTGCATATATGTTTTTAGAAGACGCGCACATAGAAAAGATGGTGTGTGATGAAGATGATCAACGAGTGCATTTGTATTTTTTAGAGGCGTGCACACATATACTTGAAAGGGCATGCATATATGTTTTTAGAAGACGTGCACATATGTTATAATAAATTTGATGATAGTTTTGTTTTTGAATTGTATTTTGTGATATTTGTGTCTTTGGTTTGTTATAAATTTAAAAGTCGTATGTATAACATTTATGTTTTTATAAATTCCAACATTAAAGAATGTATATCACATGTGTAAAAAACACATATAAAATCACATGTGTAAAAAACATATATGTTTTATAAAAGTACATATATGCACTGCTTTTTTAAAAACGTATATACTTGAAAAAAAGTGTAAAAAAATAAATTTTTTAATTTCTGAAAAATAAGTCATTTAAAACACGTTTTTTATTTAAAAAAGAGAAAAAAAATAATTTTTTTATTTTCTAAAAAATAAGTCATTTAAAACACGTTTTTTATTTAAAAATAGAAAGAAAAAAAAATGTTGTTGACTAATATACCCTTTTCAATTAAATAAAAACATTTAATATTTACTAAATTTTGATTGGTTAAGAAGAGTTCTGTAAAGTTCTGCACCTAAAATGAGTTCTCAATATAACACGCCCCATGTTATTATAATGTTATATTATATTCATATTCAAATGTGAATTACCTTCTTACAATTGCGAGCCATAACTTGTTTAAGTGTTAAACCATAATTCATCTTCTTCACAAAATCCCAAGTTGAGATTATTGTCTTAACATAAAAGATACACAAATAAATGTAAAGTTTAAGTGATCTTCTTAAAAGGTAACATCTTTTTAGATATGATAGTTTAGGTATTTTCTAGTAAGTGCAACGACATTAACGAAGTAAAAATCAAAAGATATACGAAATTTACCTCAACACTTGAAGCAATATCGTACATGATGTCTTTATCTTGAAGTTGAACATCCTTTGGATCATTTTTGTCAACGCTATTCGGGTTCATCTAAATAATAAAGTAAAAAAAATAACTCGTTAACAATATAATAATCGAATAAAATAATCAAGAACCTAATTGTTTATAAAAAAATATATTTTTACCTTAACGATTGATGAAGATTTGACTTGTCAAATGATGTAAGCCATGATGTTAGAACCCATTGAAGTTATAAAATTTTAAAATAAAATTTGGATAAATTACAAGTTCCGTCCCTATGGTTTATACCAAATAACATTTTTAGTCCCTATTCGATTTTAAGTATACCAATCATCCTTATTTTATCAAACATGTTTCATTGATAGTCCCTATTAGGGAAAATAGGGACTATCCGTGTAACATATTTTAAACAAATTTATTACACAGTTGGTCCTTATTTTAACAAAATAGGGACCATCAATGCAATTAATTTAAAAATTAGAGATGATTGGTATACTTAAAATCAAATAACACTACAAGAAAAATGTC
>BQNB010090339.1:2746-27170 GCA_026074375.1 Tanacetum coccineum | reverse complement strand
CTCTCTTGAAGAATTTGCTCAAATTCTTGATATACCTTGTGAAGGTGCGTGTGTCTTTACCGATAGATGGAGACTTGATGAGTTGGCATATGGTATCCCTTCGGATGGTCCATATCAAACCAACCTTCCTTCCATTGAGGACATCATTTTGTCTATTCGAATTAATTGAGATGGTCAAGTCTGTCGTATTCGTCATAAGGAAGAAATTGATGTTCTTGAATATCAAGTTCTAACTCGTAAAATTGAGCCAACCCTGAAGCCTTTAGAAGAAATTATCCGGGAAAATGTCTTTTGTCTGTGGGTAATCGGGGTCATGTTCCTACATGTCTTTGTTATATGCTTTATTGTGTCGTACACTCCGAAAGATTCAACCTTGCCTATTTCATGACAAAACGAATAAAGTAGGTTACTAAACAAAAGAGGTTAATTCTACCCTATGGTATGTTATTAACTCGTTTGTCATGACTCCTCTTGCCGCTCAACTAGAGCGAAAACCCAGAAGAGATCATGGCACGAGAAGAGGTCGTCGTTCCACTTCTTTTTCCGCCTTCGATCAACCATCCTCATCTTATCTCAACGATGATGATGACGATGGGAATGATGAAGGGACCTCGCGTGCAAGCACGCCTTCCCTAATTCGTTATGTTAACTCTTTAACTAATCAAGTTCCTCAAGTCTTTTAAAACCCACCTAACATTGACCCTCACCTTGAACCATTTTACACCCGCCAAATTGAAATCATCAACCGTCAAGTACAATTATAAGATGAGCAACGTGGTGGAGTAAGGTCAATCGGAAAAAGTCTTAGAAGGTTGTGGAGAAACATGAAGAAGTGAGCAATAAGGGAAATTGCTTTATGACATTATTATCTATATTATTTACTAATCTATTATGCTTAGGTGTTTAATCTTATGCTACTCATTAGTAACTTAGTACTTAGTATGGGCAACTTAGCTTGCCATGGATGATCTTTTGATTTTATCATCCTAAACCAATGCTTGCATGCACCTCGATAGACTCTTTGCTATATATATGATATTATGCATGCTTATATTTTGATAAAATTTTCCTACATATGCTTCTCTCATAGAACTCAAGATAGTTGATATTGTGAAGTTGGATAATAAGTATTAGATGATTCATGATGAAATAGGATTGACTGAAAAAGAGAAATTTAGAAATTTATAAATACAAGCATATCAGGAAATTCTGGAAAAAGTTTTCTGTCTCCAGAAAACGGCCCCCTAAAATATTGGGCGGCCCCCTAATATATATGGGACCGCCGGGTAATTAAGGGACCCCCATCAGAGGTCACGGATTCTTCTACTGTGACCTCCTGAATTTCTGTGCAGTTGACCACTATCCCATCTAGGCCTAGCTATAATTTCTGCATTTTGACAAACACTTTTTGGAATCTAAAACTTCAAACCCCATGCCTTACTTCTAACCACATCCACTAATCAAACATCATCAAGTCAAGAAAACACATCTTCTTCCTTTCACTTAAAACTTCAAATTTCACCACCATCTTCACATGAACCAACTTCTCCTCATCACTTGAACCCCTTGCTTGACAACATTTCGGATGTTCCTCCTAGACCTCTAAATCCTCAACCACTTCAAAGTCATCCTTCCTTGGATATCACACTTTCTTTGTCCCCAATCACTCCTCTTGATCACATTCATGACACTCCATCACCACCATCTCAACCACAACCTCAACCACCTATCATGGGTCATCCTCTTTTCTACAACTATCATGACTATCATGGGTCAACTTGCATTTGTTGTTCTCACAACCGAAACCTTTTCTTCACCCTAAGAGATGAGATGAATATCATGTTTGCTCATCTTGAATATCTTCTTACTACCGCAATCACTTCACACTTTCCACCTCCACCTTAAAAATATCTAAATGTTTTCATAAACGTGAAACCCCAAACCTTTTGCTTAAAAAGTCATTCTCTATGAATCATGAATCATTTAAGACTTATGTAGTATTGTTTCTCTTTATCTTGTATTAGTTCTAGTTTTATCTTGCATGAATGTATTAATTGAATGTGCTAATGTATGAGTTTCTTGTTGGTGGAATGAAACTCTTCTTTTGATTACTTGCATTTGCTATTGTATGAGTTTCTTGATTGTTGAATGAGACTCTCTTTTGGGTGACTTGAATTCAATGTTATGCTTAAAACATATTTGTCTTGCACTTGTACTTCTAACTTTATTTTGTAGCAAATATTTTTTGTAAGATCGATCCCTTGGTGCCCCAAACGAGGGGGAGTATACATCAACGGGGAGTCTTTGTATCGTCGACTTTTTTCTTACTACAACTACTCGACGATCATCCTTTTTGAATTCGACAAAAAGGGGGAGGAATGGAACAAAAACTCATTAATAATTTGTAACTTTTAATTTTATACAAAATGAGTTTATATTTTGTCATCATCAAAAAGAGAGAGATTGTTAATACAAATAATGTCTAAAATGTTATTTATATTTATTGACCTCTTAACGTTTTGATAATAACAAAATGTAAAAATGTTTATGATAAAATTAAACATTTACAAATTATTAATCGTAAAATTTCATTTTTAAGATTAGTAATCACTTAAGGTATGAACAAACAAATCATTAAGCATGATTAGTGATCAAGAAAATATTTTTCTCTTATCCATCATATTTTTACAAAAGTATTTCACAAAAATAATTATATAAAATATTTTCTAATTAAAAAAAAAGTTTTATTAAAAACTTAAAATTTGAAATTTAAATTTTCCTCCCAAAATGGAAGGTTCTATAACAGATATAACCTTCCTCACAAAAAGACAAAAATAGAAGCGTAGTATACTGGGCGACCCCCTTATAGGCCTGACAGCCCCCAGATATATTTGGGACCACCGGGACCGCCCTCAGTGACCGTTGAGTTTTTCTGCCCATAAATACTGCTCCATTCCCAACAGAAAATCATTCCTCTTTGCACGAATTTTTTCATACTTATTTCTCTCTCTAAAAACCTTCTTTCTCTCACTAAATCTCTTGATCACTAACATCATTTGATCTTGTTTCAAGTGATCTAATCTTTTACTTCTCATCTCTCCTTCTATCAAGTGCAAGAGAAGAACATTCGTATTCGCCAAGAAACGAAGTGTTATTTAGTGATCTCTCCTCTCTTCTTCTAAGTACAAAATCTCTATTGTAATTATTTTGTAATTGTGTGATTCGGATTGTGAGTATATCCGATAGTGTAGATCTTGTGAGTGTATAGTGATTGTGAAGTGGTAGATTGGTTCTAGCTAAGATTAGGACTCGACATTTAGCTTAGTGTCGAAAAATAACATAAGCGACGTGTAAACGGTTTTCTCCGCCTGAAGGGAGCTTGTTGACATAGTGAAATCTCGAGTAGGATACTCGGGGAGTGGAGTAGGGCGAAGAAGAGCTTCGTTGCCGAACCACTATAAATCTTGGTGTCTTGGTTTGATTGTTCCTTCTCTCATCTCTTTATATTGTTGTCATTATTATTTAGCATTAGTGTAGATATTTACTTTGTTGATTCATATTGTTGATTGGTTAAACATACTACTCGAATCTAAGATTTTTGAAAGCAAACTTTTAAAACGAAAAATGAACTTGTAAACTATTCAACCCCCCCTCTAGTTTCCACACGTGCATTTCACCGACCGTAAATGCACTATGCACACAAGGATTTTAAACTTGTTTTTAGTCATTCTAGAGATATTTTGGAAAATATATTGAGAAGAGCTTGCTTGATTGGGGAATCAACAAGGTTCTCACAATCAATAATTATTGTTGATAATGCTAGTTCAGACGATACTTGTCTACGGTATTTGCAGGTGAGATGTTGTGCCCATATCTTAAGTCTCACATCTTAAGTCTTGTCTCCAAAGAAGGTCTAAAAGAAGTGGTACATGTCATTAGAATAATGGGGAGTTGTAAAGTATGTAAGGTCTTTTTATGTTAGGCTTTTACATTTTAAGGCATGTTGAGAAAGTAGAAATTGATAGTAAGATTCTTGTTTGATTTGATATTGAAACAAGGTGGACTTCAAAGTACATAATGCTTGAAGTGCTATCAAGTTTTATGTTACTTTTGATACGTTGGAGGCACAATATAGTAAGTATAGAACCGAACTTTTATCTTTTAAAGGCATGCCTACTGAAGAAGATTGAGAGTATGCTAGGTATTTGTTGCCTTTCCTGAGAGGTTTTTTTATATTGCTACTTTGCGCACTTCTAGCTCGCCAATAACAGTACTTTGATTAAGTTTTTGGCATTAGAGCAATGATTAAAAATAATGTTTATGGAGAATGAAAGTCTTTGAAACATGGCTGCCAAAATGATAAAGAAGTTTGATAAATATTAGGAGTATGCTAGGCTGCGCAAAGTTTAGAGCAATGATTAGAAACTCCACAAGCAACTTCTTTTTAATCATTGCTCTAACTTAATTGAAGTAATTGTTACTGGTGACATATAGGTAGCCAGAGACGCACAAAGTAGCGGTATAAAAACCTCTCTAAAAGGTAACAAACACATAGCATACTCTCAATCTTCTTTTGTATGCATGCCTTTCGAGGATAAAATTTTGGTTCTATACTTACTATATTATTCCTCCAACATATCAAAAGAACCTTGAAACTTGATAGCACTTTTAAGCATTAGGTACATTGAAGTCCACCTTGTTTCAACATCAAGGCAGACAAGACTCTTACTATCAATTTATACTTTCTCAACACATGCCTTGAAACTTAAAAGCTTAGCTAAAGAAGACCTCACATACTTCAAAGCTGCCCTATGATAGTTGCATCTACTTCTTTTAGATCTTCTTTAACTACAAGACTTAAGATGTGAGCACAACATCTCATGTTCAATTTTTGACCCTCCAACACACTTTTCTTCCAAATATTAAGCCTCCTTTTCAAGTATGATTTAAACTAGCATTATGGACAGTAATTGGAAGAACCTTGTCGATTCCACAATTATATATATATATATATATATATATATATATATATATATATATATATATATTCCAATTAGATATCTCTAGAATGACTATAAACTTGACAAAAGTGTAAAATCCTTTTGTAAATAGCCCATTATCAGTCGATGAAATGCGCGGTCAAACACATATAATTAAGGTTTTGTCTCAAATACCACAAATCTATAGTAAGAGAAACTCTTTGCTTGGTCTTAGCAAAGTACTTCTTCAAACTTTCAAATTCAGACACATACAAATCCATGCAATCTCTGGTGATTGTTGCTCTAGACGAGATTTGAAACTGTGGTTGCAACGTGTTCACAAAACCCTTCATGCTCAAGAGTCTTGAAAGGAAATTCATTAAGAATAACCATCTTAACACAATACTTTTCTGAAATCTTTTGTTTAAAACTCCAAGAAACAAACGTTGAGCTACTAGTACCGGTGTCTTGGACAAAAGCTTGATTTTAAAAAATCAATAGTTTTGTTATTTATCGTGGCTGTAAGGGTATTTCTTGCAACAAATTAGATGGTTATGCAAAGAACTGGTTCCATTTTTAATAGGACACTTGAATGCTCGAGTGCAATAATTGCAATTAGCAAACTCAGAATTAGGAGCATCGCTAGTAAAATAATCCTATGTTGTAGATTCCATATTCACCAGTACATTTCCCTTTCTCTTTTTCACCATCATTCTTGGTTTCTTGAGCTTGTTCCGTTGCTAGGATGTCATCATAAAAGGATCCTTATCATGAGCATACTCTATTCTGATGTATACAAAAATGATTTACAAAGTTATCAACATGTAATCAATCATCATAGAGACTAGACTAGACATTTTCCCTTCATGCAAAAAAGAATCCTCTCATTTTTCAACAAAATGTCAACTCAAATCTTTTATCAAAAGCTTCTAGCCAAGGCTGAAACTTCTTTCTAAACCTAGTATGAATATAATCCGGATTTATGGTGTCTCTAATCATGTAACGGGTTTTACTCCCTTATTGGTTAAACTAAGTCAAAGGTCACTTTGCGTAAACGCATCCTTTCTCGTTATGGGATATGCTATACTTGAGATGCAAAGCACTTAGCTTGTTTGCATCAAGATGATTAGTGATCAAATCCATTGTTGATAAGAACGGATTAAAGTATAACTGACTAATTAAGTTTGTGGTATTTGAAGGTTAATCTTACTTTGATCCTTCCTACCTTTTTCTATATAAATGTTTTACAAACTCCCACAAGTATTCCTCATACATCACCCTCACCTCACTTCTCACTTAAACACTCCTAATCATTTGCTAATCCCTTCTTCCAACAAATGATTATTCTCACATTCCACATAATCTAAACATTCTTTCCCATTTTTCTAAACCATTCCATAATCATCATTGCCCATCTCTTTTCTTTCTCAATGGCAATGCGATTATCTACCCATATAATAAATCCTTTGATTATTATCTCCATCACTTAAACCTTCCTCACTTAAACATCCCCAAGCTTATCCTTTCTCATGACAACTCACATTCTCTTACACAATGTACCTTCCTTGTACTTGTTGTACTTATTATCCCTAATATTCTAACATAGGTTCCTATCCATCACATCCCAACATTCTCTACCACACAATCCCTATTCATTATTCTTATTCATCTCTACACTCACATAACTCTCACTTGAATTTGAATTTCACACACACACACTCAACGCTTTCTCCTTACACTTCTCTTCACACACTTATACTTTTGAAATTCAAATTCTTCACACAATTCACCCAAATTTCTCCTACACACCTTACCACATTGCCACCTTATCCCTAACAATTCAAATTTAAATTTGAGCAAAGGCTCCCTTCTATCACATTATGTACTATCTGAGAAAAATAATAAAACTTATATATCAGAAGTATTTTATAACTTGTTTTTATAAAATTTCTTTTATAACGCGTTTAATTAACGTATAACTTAAAATTAGCGTATCTCCTTCGTTATAAATCGGTTTTTCGAGTTCTCTACATGCCCACGATCCTTGTGTCATGTAGTATTTTATAAAATCATAAAATATATATGTTAAATTCGAATTTCAAACAGCCCACTTTGTCCATTTTGTTAAAATGTGTTTAAAACTAGTTTTTATAACTTTTTAGCTTAACCACCTTGTTACAAGTCCATTACCATACTTATTATCACATGTCTTACATTCCTAGGGTCCTTAAGTCCATCATTGTCCAAAAATGTCCAAGAATCACAAGATCCATATGTGTACATACTTATTTGTTCATTAACTTTCATAAGTATACATTTTAGATAACTTGTTTATATAAGCTTTTTATACCTAAACCATACTTGTACATCACTTATACATCCATTATAACATGATATGAACATTCATACAACATATATAAAAGTTTACCAAATCATAAACAAGTGTAAAAATCCATATTTCATGTAGATAAGCATCCTAAATGGTGATTTGCTACATAGAACTTATATATGCATAAAATCATAAATGTAAAGATATTAAGAGTTTTAGATGACCTTAATATGATGTAATGTGATGAACCACAATATCTAAACCCTTGTTTAGATATTAAACCAAAGCTTGCAAAGCTTAGAAAACCCTAGATTAGTTTGAAACCCTAATCTTCCTTTTCTTGCTTCAACACTTGTAAATGCTTAACCAATCCTTGTAAACACCTTAGGTCATCTTAGAAATGATGTAGGAATGTGTGTAAGTGTTGGAAATAAATTTTGTATGGATGGTTTATGTTAAGGGTTTTGAGCCGTGGCTATGTATAGAGAAAAAGAGAGTGTTTTGTGTTTTTCACCTTTAGAAATGAAAGTGTGTGTGTATTTCTTCTAGTTGTTAGCTTATATATCCCAAGACTTAGTCAAGGAACATGTAGAGGAAATCTAGGAAGTCTTTGGTCTTGGTCCATTTCACTATTTGAGTTAGTAAGAAGATATATCTACTTGTTCCCTAAATGAGACATCATCCCATGAAAATAAGGAAGTGTGATTGAAATTTGATAATATCTTTGCTTCCTATCTATTGAATCCGGCCATGTATGCATATATGTGATGATATTTAGTAAATTTTGGGTATTGGGTACAATTGTGGGTATTTGTTGAAGCGTAGAAAAGTTTTGGTGGTTCCGGGAATGCCTAAACGTATTTTATCGCGAAACGTAAACACTTTACGCAACCAATAAAAATAAAATGAACAAAGTTAATAATTATCCTCAAAATAATTACTTAACACTTTCTTGATGTAAACATTTAATTGTTTGATGCCCGTTTACATTGAACGATAATTTTTAGCTTACGCGATTTAACTTAACGTCTTCAATTTAAAAGCAAACGCGTACAATACCAAAAATAAATAGTGAATTTATTGATGACATACAATGACCCTAAAACACGGGGTGTTATAGTCTTCCCCCGTTAAGTGAGCCTTGTCCTCAAGGCTTAAGACGCGGCACTTGACGACGGTGCGGTCTTTGTGAAGAGGTGTGGATATTTCTTCCGGAATTGATCTTCGCGTTCCCATGTGAACTCAGGACCTCTCCTGGAGTTCCATCGAACCTTGATTATTGGAATGCGGCTTTGCTTCAACCGTTTAACTTCACGATCCATGATTTCTACTGGTTCCTCGACGAATTGAAGCTTGTCATCCAAATGAAGTCCATCCAACAGAACGGCTAAAGGTTCGTCGGCATAGCACTTTTTCAAGTTGGATACATGAAACGTATTGTGAACCCTGCTCAGCTCTTCAGGAAGCTCAAGCTTGTATGCAACAACCTTTCCAACACCTTGAATGGTCCAACGTACCTAGGGTTCAACTTCCCCCATTTGCCAAAACGTACGACCCCTTTCCAAGGCGAAACTTTAAGCATAACTTTATCCCCAACTTGGAATTCCATCGGCTTACGCTTTAAATCGGCGTAACTCTTTTGCCGATCACGAGCAGCCTGAATTCTCTGCTTGATCTGAATGATTTTCTCGGTCGTCTCTTGAACTATCTCTGGACCAGTGAGTTAAACTTCTCCAACCTCGGCCCAACAAACAGGTGAATGACACTTTTGACAGTAAAGCGCTTCAAACGGTGCAGCCTTAATGCTAGCGTGATAGCTATTGTTATATGAAAACTCGAGGATAGCTAAGTATATATGAAAACTGCGACAAATGCAAATGGTAACCCACCCCTTCCAAAGTCGATCACACAAGCACGCAACATATCCTTGAGAGTTAGAATGGGGTGGTGGGGGGTTGGGGGTGGGGGGGGGTGGGGGGGGGAGTCTCGAGGAGTTGAATAACTCTCCACTTTGTCCTTAGTATTATGATGGTAAGCAATACTCATATCCAAGTTAGTACCCAAAGCCTTCTGAAGTGACCTCCAGAAATTTGATGCAAACCTAGGGTCGCGATCACAAATGATTGAGATAGGTATTCCATGCCTCATGACCACCTCCTTTAGGTACATTCTTGCCAGTTTCTCCATGGGATCAGTTTCCCTCATGGGTACGAAGATTGCAGACTTAGTGAGTCGGTCAACAATCACCCAAATGGTGTCGTAGCCTTGTGACGACTTAGGAAGCTTCGTGACAAAATCCATCATGATATTATCCCACTTCCATTGAGGTATCTCGGGTTGTACCAACAAACCCGATGGCCTTTGATGTTCAGCCTTGACCTTAGCACAAGTCAAACATTTGCTAACATAGGTGGCGATGTCGGCCTTCATATTGGGCCACCAATATAGCTTCTTCATGTCCTGATACATCTTGTCAGAACCCGGATGGATAGAATATTTTGACTTGTGGGACTCGTGCATGATCACAGTCCTTAAGTCGCCATAACATGGTAACCAACTCCTGCCATTTAAGCATAGAGTTCCATCCGCGCGGGGTTCCAACTTTTTCGTTCTAAGTTTCTCCGGATCCTTTGAATTTTCAATCAACATACCTCCAACATCTTCGTTCTTGATGTTCTCTGGTTTCCGTGCTTCAGTCTGAGCATTCAAGATTTGCTTAGGAAGATCCAAGCCAATAGTCATGACTAAGGCTCGAACTCTTAATGGTTTTATTCGCTCTTTCCTGCGTTTAAACCCCCAAAACTCAGGATCTAACGCAGCGAGAATGGGAAACAAAATTGGGGTGCTACTTCAGGCACAAATACAATTCACGGAAAACGACCATAAAAAATGACGTTTAAATAACGTCATATCTATGTAAATAAAAAGATCAGAGATGCATCAGGATTTCATGTTACCATGTATTAGAAAACATTGTCAAAACTTTGTCGAATGGTATTAACAGTTATTAACCTTCACAAATAATATATCCGCGCGACTCGAATGCTCCCAATGCTCCACTAGAAAAATAGTAACCTGAAAATATATGCTAAAACGTCAACAATAATGTTGGTGAATTCATAGGTTTAAGTAAAAAAACAATATTGAAATAATTTAAGAAATATTTCAGAAGAAAAATAAGCGTTTACAATATTTAAAAGTGTTTATTTCCGAAATCCAAGTAGTGATTCAGTAAATCAAGAAGTATTTAAAAGTGACCCTCAAGATCGAAGTAAATGGTGACTAAGTACGTATTCCGAAGTCCAAAATAGGTAATGTAGACAAGAGAAACACATTCATCAGTGTCCCACACTTGTTTAATCACAAGCTCATGAACCTCGAAGCTTAATACGTAATTAAAGGGAATTGCACCAGAGATTGGTATTATAACGATTTGTACACCAGTAATCGTATTAGCACCATATCGTAATTATAATGGATTTGCACCATAATCGTATTCTGCACCAGTAATCTTAATTACATAGGATTTGCACCAGTTAATACGTATTTACACCAGTAATCGTAATTTATAATGGATTTGCACCATAATCGTAATTATAATGGATTTGCACCATTAATTGTGGCTCTTAGCAATAGCATTCATGCAAAAACTGGATAGCATACAAATTTTGAAAAACACTTGTGTCAAAGGAAAAACCAATCATGTCTCAAATTCACGGTTTCAAATATAGGTATTCACGAACTCAAATCATAGTAGTAAACAAAATCAAGCTTTAGTAAAATAATCAGTAAACGCTTACGTAGTAAAATCAATAAGTTCACTTTGTAAAACGAGCATGTATTTTCCTCGCGGGTTTTAAAAAAAATTAATAAAGAATGAATGCGAGACTATGAACCACCTTGAGTGAATGGAAATCACAAGTAATCAAACATAGAAAAAATGCGTCACGAAGGAATCCGAAGGCAACCTAATCCAATATAGGTCGTAAAATACCGAGTACTTGAAATAATCTTATAAATCTTATAGTTGTTACATCGTACTATCGTTCGGGCTATCATAATTAAAGAGGTCATGACATGACGTTCGAGGAGTTAGGACACTTTAAATCGTAAATCCAACAACTCGTCGAAACGCCATCCGAAGAGGCCTCATTATGAAACTCCCTAGTAATATAGTACTTTGATAACCACATAATATTCTATATAGCTCAATCACCAACTAATGGTTTTGGTAAAATTGTGTTTAATAAGTTAAAACGTTTATAATTACCGTTTAGTAAAACTGGCGTAACTTTCGCGTTTTAAGCCCGATTCTCGCGTTTCTTATGTCCATCTTTTCGTATTAAGACGGGTTATCGATATTTGACATTTTTATAAATTTTATCCCCTGATGAACAGTAACTTTTACTGTTCATGACAGACATGAGTTTTATAAAATTCGTATTTGTCGTCGTAAAACCCGTAAATGTCGTATTTTATTCGTTATAGCTCCGTTTTTAATGATTCTTTCGAGGACGTTCTCGTATTTGAAAGTTCTATATATTTATGAGGTTTACAAAAATATAACTTTCTGTCATGAATAGTAACTTTTATAAAAATAGTTTTATAAAAGTATTAATTGTCGTAAACTCGCGAAATTCATAACTCATTCGTTATAAATTGAAAAATTACGATTCTTATCATTTTGGAATCCTAAAAATGAGTATTATTTATTAAAAATGTTAACCCTTGCTGTTTGTAATTTTTATAAAAATGTTTTTATAAAAATTTACTTACGACTTCGTTTATTAACGTATAACTCGTTTTTAACATAACTTTTTCGTTATTAATCCGTTTAACAAGTTTCTTACCTTTTCGGAATCGTCGTGAAATGTATTATCTTATAAAAATATAAAATGGATATGTAAAAATTCGAATTTTGGACAGAATGTTTGCTTGAGTTTGTTGAATCCATTTTTGATCTTTTCTTTATACTTTACCACTTTTGTATTTTACCACATGTCTCATATATCATATATATTATATATCATCCTTATATTAGCATTTACTTGTCCATAATAGTCCTTATGTGTCCAAGTTACCCATGTTAACAAATCCATTAACATACTTTAAAACCATAACTTTACTTAAGTAACCTTAACTTACTAGTTTTGTCAATAATCATTCTTATACATAACCAAGTGTGTACAAGTGTATTTCTTTCCATGAGACTTTATTTTAGTGTTCTATTAACATGATTAAGAGTCCATAATCAATATTAACATGTCATTTGTATTTCTTTCACTTGAAACATATTAATTAACCCATAATCATTTTTACACCAAAATAACTTGATACAATATTTTCTCATCCTTTTTAACATGATGTAAGTAATAACACCACATGTATATAAGTGTGTAAAATGATCATTTCAAGTATAAACTTCATTTTCATGAATAAAACCTAAATGGTGATTTAAGCTAAATACAATAATCATGTGCATAAAAATGAAAATTATAAAAACATAAAGAGTTCAAGTGGACCTTATGAGGTATGATGATGATGATGTACAAGTACTAAACCCTTGTTTAGCCACAAAAACCAAGCTTGCACTTAAGAAACCCTAGCTTTCCTTAATAGAACCCTAACTTCCTTTTACTTGAGAAATACTTGGAAATGGTGATTCAATGCTTGCAAATGCCTTAGTATACCTTAGAATAGGTGTATATAGAAGTGTATGGATTGTAGAAAATTTTGTATGGGTTTGGTTGGGGCAATATACTTGTTTGAGCCGTGAGCTCTTATGTGCCAAAAGAGAGGTTTGTTTGATTTTTTTGTTAAGTGTTATGCATATATGATACTTCTCTTTATGTAATGTATAAGTATGGTGCAAGTAATGGGTCTAGGAGTCAAAGTAAGGTGCAAGGCATGGTTCTTAGTCTTTGGTATGGCCACAAGAGTTAAAAGGACAAGTATGGTTTTACTTACATGAAGTATGGTACTCATTTGACCAAGTTGCAAGTCTTATGACATTTTTCATGTATATATTTGTATATGATGCAAGTATTTCGGCAAAACAAAGATATACATTATATATTTATGTAATTTTTATGTATTGGGTATAAAAGTGGGTATTTGTTGAAGCGTAGGAAAGTTTTTGGGGTTCCGGGAGTGCCTAAACGCAATTTATCGCGAAACGTATACACTTTACGTATCCGATAAAAATAAAATGAATAAAGTTAATAATTATCCTCAAAATAATTATATAACCCTTGCTTGATGTAAACATTTAATTGCTTGATGCCCGTTTACATTGAACGCTAATTTTTAGCTTACGCGATTTAAACTTAATTCATAAAATTACAAGCAAACGCGTACAATACTAAAAATAAATAGCATAGTTATTGACGTCGCCAAAGACTTGAAAACACAGGGTGTTATAGTAAGATTCATATTGTTTCAGCTTAATTTGTTTTAAAAAGTTTATTAAGTCATCTATTTTTGAGCTTAAATTAAGCTTTTTGTCTTTTCATTCAAAAACCAAAAAGTTAGGTAAAACTACATAGGCAGCTTTTTCATTAAGCCGTTTCATCTAGCATTTGAGTTTCAAAATACATTTTAAGAATAGATTTAGGTAGCTTATTAGTCAAATTT
This sequence comes from Tanacetum coccineum, assembly GCA_026074375.1. Lineage (NCBI taxonomy): Eukaryota > Viridiplantae > Streptophyta > Magnoliopsida > Asterales > Asteraceae > Tanacetum > Tanacetum coccineum. Next base: position 13,229 of record BQNB010090339.1, on the reverse strand, counting down.
TAAAGTGGTAGCCTAGCCCAATACACAACAAGTTGACTCGGCCTCTCAGTTGAGACCGGTCATCTTGAGCATCCTCCATAATACCATACATGCTGGTAGTCTCCTGCTCAACAATGGTAGCAAGATCGGTAACCCTCTGATTGACCCCCTCTAGGGTGGTCGGTGCAATCTCATCGATGGCTCCTACCAGATCATCCCATGTATCCGTAATGTCATAGTCTAACTCCCTAGACGTCGAACATCTAGGAGGGACATCAACCACAATCAACAAATCCATAAAGGTTCTCCCTCGCTATGGAATAAGGGTCGTCCCTCGCTATGGCAGGTCTATCCTGCCTAGCAGCACCGGCTGCTGAACTCTCCCCGACCTCATGACTAGGGGTGGGAGAAGCAAAATGCACCCTCTTTTCCGAAGAGGATAACAATCTCGGGAATCTCAATAATGAGTAGGGCTATTGGGTGGTGGTGATGGTATAGGTAATGGTGGTGATGGTATCTGTGGTAATGGAGATGATATGGAGTGAGTGAGGAAGGTGGTGGGTGGTTAAGGCTAGAATTCGCTACGACCTCTTCCCCTAGGAGGAGTGGATAAGGATGGCTCAATCTCCGGATAGATGATCCTAAAGGCGGTCATACGGTATACCGGTGGGACAGAGTCGGCCAGAGCTGGGTGCTCCTCCTCCTCCTCCTAATCCTCGTCCTCGTCCTCATCCTCATCATCATCATCATCCCCATCAGCAGGGTAGTCAGCTGGATCCTCCTCGGGATCCTCATCGTCCTCCTTCGGCTCCTCCTCCGGATCAGACTCAGGAACATATCTTGGTGAATCTACAGTGGGTGAGGCATCAGCAGCAGGTAGTGGCTGCTCCTCAGCCAGGAGTATCTCATCTTCCTGTGGCATGTACTCAGGGTACATCAGCTCAGGAACAAAGTCCAGTGGGGGAGGTGACTGCGGCTCCTCCCGGGCAGGTATAAGTCCAGGCGATGGTGGGAACCTGGGGCTAGGAAATGATAGTCAGGAGCGATGGTGAAACCTGATAAGCAGCCATGTATGTTAACATATGGTCCCTGGCATAATGGGTGTCCTTGATTCCAGGTGAAACCAATGTCTGAATCATCCACAACTTTAATGGGATACTGAGTGTATGTAACTGTAGAAATTGCTCAGAATCTGACATGATAATATCTGAAAATCAAAATTATCTTTATATAAGTATGCTAATATAAGAACTCTTAAAGTAATATACATTTATATATAACATGTAATATCAATCCATGCATGCATCTAGCAACCGACTAAGCATAATTAGTGTATGTATGTCCCCCCCGTGACAAACCCCTTTGTATGACGCAATGATTTGAAAACGTTTATAGTCTAGCAAAAACATTGACCACTGGTTCTCTATAAACTTGGCCCTTGATACCAATCTGTAAACACCCCCAAATTGGGTGCAGCGGAATAAGGGTCCGGGCTGTACTATCTTCACAGATCAATAACCCCGAATAATATAAGAACCGCCCAAAAAGTCGTTTAAAACTGATATATTGGATTTAATAAAGTATGTTTTTACAAAGTCCCGAAGCTTTACCTTGTTTACTTGGTTATTATTACAAAGATTTCCACCCATAAACAGATTATACAAAAATGTAATGCGACTAAATCTTTATTCATGACTTCAAAATATAGACCACAGTGTATTCCTTCCGCACCTCGTCTTAATGACCTCCTGAAAAACATTGCATTAAAAATGTCAACAAAAAGTTTTGGTGAATTTGAATAGGTTTTATGTAAATGTATATGCAGGACCCGTCAAGACTTTCCCATGATAATGGTCAACAGATGCATACATCAGAAAATGCAATACGTTGCCTAAAGCCATGTGACACCAGAAGCCTCGACATAATTGCATACAATATAAAAATAAAGCCTACATTGCCCGTGATGATTGTTCAACCCAATACAATTGCGTCCATTTGTAAAACATGCATATGTTTCTACACTAAAAACTTGTAATTTAATAATTGGTAAAAACATGGGGCTATGAACCTCACCTGAGTGAGTAAACTTATAATAAAATATCCCCAGTAAAAAACTCGTCACGCTAAGCCTGAATTCAACCTTATTTAATATAGGTCGAATCAGTATTCAAGTACGTTGTCTAACAACAACTGTATATAATCCTATATAGTTATCATCGTACTATCGTTCGGGCTATCATAATTTAAGAGGTCATGACATGACGTACGAGGAGTTAGGACACTTAAATCGAAAAATCCAACAACAACGTCAATACGCCATCCGAAAGAAGCCTCTTATGAAATTCCTAAGTAATATAGCATAGATAACTAATAAACATATATTAACTAATATAGCTATATCACCATCTAATCGTTTACGTGAAATCGTATTTATAAGTAAAAATGTTTATAATTCAGCTTATTACAAAAATGTACATAACTTTGTCGTATTGAAATAAGCCCGTTTCTCGCGTTTCTTACGCCCACGAGTGGGACTGGGATTTCGTATAAATACGAGTGATCATAAAATCACATTTTTAGGTTTTGTGAGATTCTGTGATGAATAGTGTTTTAACTGTTTCAAACATGCTAAAATCGTTTTTATACTTTTACTTAACGAAAACCCATTAATGTCGTATCTTATTCGTTATTGCTGCCCGTTTTAGCGATTCTTTTGAACACGTTCGTCCGTAATTGAAAGTTTTAATCATATTATTGATGTTTATAAAGTATATGTTTACTGACCATGAATAGTAAACTTTTTATAAAATTTGTTTTAATAAAGTATTATTAGCGTCGAAAACCACGTAACATACGTATCTTCTTCGTTATAAATCAGATTTTCGAGTTTCTTATCATTTTGGAATCCTCATGAGATGTACTATCTTTATAAAACATAATATGGGTGCTTCCAAAATCGAAACAAAACAGAAAGTTTGAGGTTTTTGTGATTTAGACATGTTTTAAGCATGATTTTTAATACTCATATAGATTCAACACTTAGTTAAAACAACATTACCAACAATAATAATTCTTATGTCTTACATATATTAAAATTCATTAGGTCACACTTTGATCATGGTAATCCAAGATAACAAGATTAACATGTTTATTTTAACCATTTTCACTTGTAATTTATTAAGTAAAATCTTAAAACCCGAATTTGTTCAATAAACAAAGTTATACTTAACAGAATGTGTACAAGAGTTATACTACCATTATAACATCATATTAACATTCATATAACATATAAATAAGTGTACAAAATAATGATCATATGTAAAAATCCATTTTACATATTCAAAAGTTACCCTAGTGGTTGATTTAACTAAAACTAATAAAGCATATAACACATAAAATCTTAAATATGAATAATTAAGATTTTGATAAAAAAATAACCTTGTGTTGATGATAGAGATAAGAATAACAATCACACCCATGGTGATTAAACCTCTTGCTTGAAAAAATTAGATGAACCCCTAATATTTCCCAAGTAACCCTTTTTTTTTCCTTTCTTGCTTCCTTGCTTGCAAATGGTGAACCAACTCTTGAAAACACCTTAGAAGGTCTTAGGAATGATGTGTGTATGGTTGTATGGTGATATAAAATCAAAGTATGGATTGTGTTTTGGGGGGGTTTTGAGCCGTGGGCTCTAGAGAGAACAAAGGAAGAGTTTTTGTGATTTCTTTTGTAAGGAGTGAAGTAAATGAGTTTTTTCTGACTTCCATGTGCATGTCAATATTTGATACTACTATGAGATATTATGAAGATATTTGATGTCTAGTGGGAAGTATGCAAGGTAGGGAAGGAACTATGAAAGAAATGGAAGCTTACTTGGATAAGATTTATGTGCTATTCATGATATCAAGTGATGATGCTAGATGCATGTATGAAGATATTTGTGAAGTTTCTTTGGTCCAATCTATCCTTCCTAGTCACTTATACATCTAAAATAGCAGTGTGTATAAGTTAGGAATATTTTTTTTGATCATTTATATAATAATACTGCATTAATATTTAAGTATAATGAAGGAATAGACTTAATAAAATGATAACTAGCACATGGTAAGTTTGAATTTGAATTATTTCATGAATAATATGTAAATGTGATAAATACTGATGTTTAAATAACTTCAGTATTGGGTAATAAAATTTTGGGTATGTTGATGAAGCGTGGATAAGTTAACAACGTCCTTCCGGGAAGGCCTAAACGTATTTTATCACGAAACGTAAACACTTAACGTAGCCAATAAAAATAAAATGTGAAATGATAATAATTATCCTTTAAATAATCATATAACACTTGCTTGATGTAAACATTTAATTGTTTAATGCCCGCTTACATTGAATGATCATTTTTAGTTTACGCGATTTAGCTTAACGATTACAATTTAAAAGCAAACGCGTAAAACCCTAAAAATAAATTGTGAATTACATAATGTCATACAATGACCTAAAACACGAGGTGTTATATAAGCTCTCCCATAGAACTCATTTGAAATTTTTTATGCATCAACTTCTCAAATGCAATGCACAACTTCTTATTTGTTGAACCAAAGATGATATCATCCACATACACTTGAACTAACAAAATATCACCTTTGTGCCTTCTGATGAATAAGGTCTTGTTAATTTCCCCTCTTTGAAACCCATTGTCCAACAAATATGTTGACAAGGTTTCATACCAAGCTCTAGGAGCTTGATGTAGACCATACAGTGCTTTTTCAACCTTGTTGTTAGGATTTAAAGACTTCAAGATGATCCTTAGAGTTACTACTGCTCAGATATAAGTTACTGTTGTTAGATAACTTAGTACTGTTTAGTAGTTCTTATGAAAATTATACTAAGTAGTTAGTACTGGTAGTATAATGTTACTAGTGCTAGTTACTATTGTTAGTGTAAAGTTACTACTGTCAGTAGAAGTTAAGACTGTTCAGAGTTGAAGACAAAACATTACTACTGCTAGTATATAAGTTACACCTGTTAGTGTAACTTAGTACAGCTAGAGTAAACATAGTACTCTGCAAGATGAAATGCAAAAGTATTCTAAGTAGTTAATGCTGTTTCTGCTCAGTTAGTATTGCTGAGTTACTACTGTCTTCAACAAGTTAAAGCTGCTAGTTTATGAGTTACAACTGTTGATAAAGTTACAACTGCTGGATGGATAAAGACAAAGATTACTTGAAGATCAAGATTGTTTATGGGATAAGGATAAATATTTAAAGAAAAGATCTTTAAGAATAATCTAAATTTGTAGAATATATTGTAAATCATCTAGGACTCCTTGGTGTATAAAAGGAGGTCATAGGGTATAGAATTACATGTATCAAAACACATAGAATTGTCATAGCTTCAAGGTTGTAAACCCTATCACTGCATTAGAGTGATCATATTAATATATTGGAGCTTTTTGTATTACTGTTTGTCAAATATACTTCATTGTTATTCTTCTTAGTGATATAAACTAGATTCCGCATAGTTTATGTCATTCACTCAAAGCTTCATTCTTAGTACTTTTGGATTTATCCAAGGATACTAAACCTTATATCAAACTAAGGAGTAAAAGATCTATTCATTGGGAACAACAAGTGGTATCAGAGCTTGTTGTGAAGCTTTGAATAAGAAGAAATAATCAATCTCTACTAGATCTATCTCTTAGTGATAAGATGGAGGCAGGAACTACTTCCACAACTCTAACTGCAAAACTTCCTATCCTTAACCCAGAGGAATATGATCTCTGGTTAATGAGGATAGAACAATACTTTCTCATGACTTATTACTCCCTTTGGGAAGTAATTCTGAATGGTAACAAAGTGCTAAAAAGAAAAGTTAGAGAAGTTGAGCAAGAATATGAACCAACTACTGCAAAAGAAAAGCAGGATAGGAGGAATGAGATGAAAGCAAGAGGAACTCTGTTAATGGCTCTCCCAAATAAGGATCAACCGAAGTTCCATTCATACAAGGATGCAAAACTACTCATGGAGAACATAGAGAAAAGATATGGAGGAAACAAGGAATCCAAGAAAGTTCAGAGGACTCTTCTCAAGCAACAATATGAGAACTTTTCAGGCTCAAGCTCAGAAACAATGGATCAAACTTTTAACAGATTGCAAAAACTCATTATCAGGATTAGAAGATCCAATGTGAAACAATTACCAAAGGACCCCCCCATGAACTTAAAACTGTTGAGAAGTCTTCCATCTGAATGGAAGACTCATGCTTTAATCTGGAGGAATAAAGTGGAGATAGAAACCATCAGTTTGGATAACTTGTACAATAACTTAAAGATATATGAGCTTGAACTCAAAAATTCAACAAACAAAAGCCAAAATTCACAAAATGTGGCTTTTGTGTCCTCCAAAGACACTAACAGCAACAACAACACAAATGTAGCAGATAACACTGCTTATCTCAATTCTCCTCAACTTGCCCAAGAGGGCCTAGAACAAATTGATCCTGATGACCTAGAAGAAATGGATCTGCAATGGGAGATGGCCATGCTGACAATCAGAGCTAGAAGGTTCTACAAGAGAACTGGCAGGAAGATAAATGTAAATGGTCAAAAAGTTAGATTTGACAAGACAAAGGTAGAATGCTACAATTGTCATAAACATGGTCATTTTGCAAGAGAATGTAGGGCTTCTAGAAATCAGGAAAATAGAGGAAGAGAAAATGACAGAAGAACTGTAACTGTGGAGACTCCCACTGAAAATGCATTAGTTGCTCAAGATGGACTTGGAGGGCATGATTAGAGTTACCAGGCAGAGGAGGAGCATCCCATAAACTTTGCATTGATGGCATATACATCTTCAGGAAGTTCTTCTAGTTCAGATTCTGAGGTAGATTCTTGTTCTAAATCATGTGTAAAAGCTTATGCTACTCTTAAAGAACAATATGATAATTTGAATTCTGATTACAACAAGTCTCAATTTAATTTAGTATCTTATAAAGCAGGTTTATAAGATAGTTGCATTCTAACATTTATGGATGTTACTACTATTGTTACACCTAGTGATGTTGAGAAAGTTATGTCAAATCATGAGTCTGCTGGTGTAGAAAATAATAGTAATGAAGTAGAACCTAAAACTGTTAGTGAGAACAGCTTTATACCTCCAATCATTGAGGATTGGAATTCTGATGATGAAAGTGAGATTGATTATACTGTTATACCTAGCATTGAAAAGATAAAATTTGTTAAACCTGCTAGGGAAACAGTAGAGAAGGTAGAGACACCTAAACAAAACAAACACTACCCTAGGGGAAACCAAAGAAATCGGAACAATCTTATGTCCCAAAGACTAGGAAGTGACTTTAAAATGATTAATAAAGCTTGTTATGTTTGTGGTAGTTTTGAACATCTCCAATATGTGTGTGATAAAAGGGTTGAAAGGCCAGTGTGGAACAACTCAAGCAGGGTGAACAAAAAGAACTTTACTAATAAATTGACTCCCCCTCACTCTAAAAGAAGTTTTGTTCCACAAGCAGTATTAACCAGGTACCTGGTGGGTGGGTGGGGGGCAAAGTTAATACAGCTGGATACATACATTAAAAATAAGCTGGTCTGAGAACAGTTAATACTGTTAACCCAAAAGCAGTTAATACTGCCAGAACAGTTAATACTGCTAACTTAAGAACAGTTAATACTACTGATTCAACATCAATTGTGAATCATCCTAAACCAAAAACAAATGCTTTCAAAAGAGTATATACACAAAGTTCAAGGCCTTTTAACAGAGATTATACAATCAAGAACAGTATTTTTAATAAAAAGGTTAATATTGTCAGGGTAAATGATAGTACTGCTAGGCATAGAGCAGTACTAAGTGAAAACAAGGGAAATAAGGCTAATGATGTTAAGACCTCAGCATGCTGGGTTTGGAAAGCCAAACACAGTAATGCATCAACAACTTCAAGAAATATTCTTACATTGATGCACGAGGCAGATCCAAGTCTATACTTGCTTGGATCCCCAAAAGAGCCTAACTCTCTTATTATATGTGCAGGGTAACTCACAGCAGAAAGAGTACAAAGAAAAAGGAGTTATTGACAGTGGTTGTTCTAGGCGCATGACAGGAAACAAGTGCTATCTTGCTAAGTATGAAGACTATGATGGTGGATTTGTTTCCTTTGGAGATGGTAAAGGTAGAATTACTATAAAAGGTAAAATCAAAACAGGAACATTAGATTTTGATGATGTGTACTTTTGTGAGGAGCTAAAGTATAATATTTTCAGTGTGTCACAAATATGTGACAAAAAGAACAAGGTTCTTTTCACTGACACTGAGTGTCTTGTCTTATATCATCTGACTTTTAGCTACTTGATGAAAGTCAAGTAATGCTGAGAGTTCCAAGAAAGGACAACATTTACAGTGTTGACCTAAAGAGTGTTGTTCCCACTGGAGGTTTAACTTGCCTTTTTGCTAAAGCCACAATTGATGATCCAATATATGGGAACAGGAGGCTTGGGCACATCAATTTTAAAACAATGAATAAACTGGCGAGGGGAAACCTTGTAAAAGGTTTACCCTCAAAGATTTTTGAAAATGATCATTCATGTGTTGCTTGTTAGAAAGGAAAGAAACACAAAGCCTCCTATAAGACCAAACTTATGAATTCAATCAGAAAACCCTTGCATATGCTTCATATGGATCTATTTGGTCCTACAAATATTAAGAGTTTGATGAAAAAGTCTTATTGCCTAGTTGTCACTGATGAACTTTAGTAGTATTTGTCATTTGGGTAATATCTTTTTGGGCCATCTAAGGATGAAAATAGTGGGATCTTAAAGACTTTATATCTTTAATAGAAAATAACTTAATAATAAAAAGTAAAAGTTATCAGATGTGACAATGGAACTAAGTTTAAAAATAGTGTAATGAATTAGTTTTGTGATTTGAAATGGATTAAGAGGGAATTCATTGTTCTAGGACTCCCTCACAGAATGGGTGTGTTGCTGAGAGGGAAGAACAGAACATTGATAAGGCTAGCAAGACAAAGTTAGAACTCTAAGTTGCCAACCACCTTTTGGGCTGAAAGCAGTTAATATACTGCTTGATGGGTGCTAAAAAGATTATCTATGGTTATTATGCCACATAACAGACACATATAACTTATTCGTAGGATAGACCTCCATTGATAGATTTCTTGAAACCTTTTGGGTGTCCTATTACCATCTTAAATACCAGGGATAATCTAGGTAAATTTGATGGAAAAGCTGATGAGGGATTTTTTGTTGGGTATTCTGTGACTAGTAAGGCCATAAGAGTATTTAACAAAAGGACAAGGATTGTTGAAAAGACCTTAAACATTAGATTTATTGAAAATACACCTAATGTTAAAGGAAATGGACCAGACTAGCTTTTTGATGTTGATTCTTTGACAATATCTATGTTAGATATTAGAAAAAGACTCGGTCACCGTAGCCAGTGTAATTTACGTTTATTTTAATGAGCTTTGTAAGTTTAATAGTTAATAGTACATTTTTTGGTTACTTGTTCATGATTAAGGTTACTTTCCATTTTTAGCAACTTTCTATTTTAAAGGTTACTTTCCATTTTTAGCAACTTTCTATTTTTAGCAACTTTCTATTTTTAGTAACTTTCTATTTTTAGTAACTTTCAATAATTAGCATGATTCCTTGATTAGTACGTTCTATGATTAACATATTCCATGATTAATATATTTTTGGGTATTCAAGGGGATAAAATCAGATTTAATTTTGCCTAAAAATATTTTATAATTTCCCTAATTTATTTTATATTTAATTGCATAATATAAGTAATTAACTTATAATAATTTCGGCAAAATGCATAAATATAAGAAATAATTATTTTTCTTGCATAATATAAGATATTTTAATTTTATATAAATTTTATACTTGTCACATGATGTACTTTATAATTTATAACACTTGATTGAATTTTATTCATGCTTTTATTAGATTTTCTGACATTAGGGGCATTTTGGTAATTTTGCACTTGTTTTTATTTTAGGGTTTTACATAAACGTCGTTGTTCTTCGTGGAGAGTTGCCAGAATTTCTTCACGGCGGGTTGCTTAGGTGGCGAGTTGCTCAAGAGGTGAGTTGCTTTATACTAAGTAGTGAGTTACTTACCAGCGGTTTGAACAGGTGGCGAGTTGCTCAAGAGGCGAGTTGCTTTATACTAAGCAGCGAGTTGCTTACTAGCGATTTGCTTACCAGCGGTTTGAACAGGTTATCAGCGGTTTGAATATTTTAATAGCAAATCTCTAAAGGAAACTCTGGCGGTTTGAAAACTCAATGGCGGTTTGATTAAAATATAGACGGCGGTTTGTATTCTTTCTTGGCGGCGAGTTGCTTGGCAGCGAGTTGTGTTCGGCGAGTTGCCTTAAAATTCCACCAGCGAGTTGCCTTATTTCTTTGCAGCGGTTTGGTAGCCTCTAACGGCGAGTTGAGCTACTGTCTTAGAAATTTGAAATACTTCAGA
>BQNB010090338.1:0-27170 GCA_026074375.1 Tanacetum coccineum | reverse complement strand
ACAAAGTGAGAGAACCATACAAACTCTTGAAGATATGTTACGCGCTTGCGTGATAGACTTTGGGAATGGTTGGGAAGGACACCTACCGCTGATTGAATTCTCGTACAACAACAGCTACCATGCTAGTATTAAAGCTGCCCCATTCGAGGCACTTTATGGCTGAAAGTGTCGGTCACCTGTATGTTGGGACGAAGTCGGAGATGCTCGGCTCACCGGTCCAGAACTTGTTTATGAAACAACCGAGAAGATTGTCCAAATTAAGCAGAGAATGCAAGCTGCTCGTGATCGCTAAAAGAGTTACAGGTTGGCGATCGAGTTATGTTAAAAGTATCACCTTGGAAAGGGGTCGTGCGTTTTGGAAAACGGGGAAAGTTGAACCCGAGGTATATCGGACCTTTCAAGGTGATAGCCAAAGTGGGAACCGTTGCTTATAAACTCGAACTACCTCAACAGTTAAGCAGGGTTCATAGCACATTTCATGTATCCAATCTAAAGAAGTGTTTATCTGACAAGCCATTGGCAGTTTCGTTAGATGAAATACACATTGATGATAAACTCCACTTTGTTGAAGAACCAGTGGAAATATTGGAGCGTGAGATCAAGAAGCTAAGGAGAATTCGTATTCCCATCATCAAAGTTCGATGGAACTCCAAGAGAGGTCCAGAGTTCACGTGGGAACGCGAAGATCAGTTCTGAGAAAAGTATCCGCACCTCTTCACAAAAACCGCACCCTCGAAGAATGTTGCATCTTGAGCCTTGGGACAAGGCTCTCCTAACGGGTGGAGACTGTAACATTTCTAATTTTCAGGTTATTTACAACTTTAATAAATTCCATTATTTATTTTTAGAGTTTTACGCGTTCACTTTTAATTATTATGTTATAGTTAAATCGCGTAAACTAAAAATCAATGATCAATGTAAACGGACATCAAACAAATTAAAGTTTACATCAAGCAAGTGTTATATGATTATTAGGAGTATAATTTATAACTTTTCATAATTTATTTTTGTTGGTTACGTAAAACGCTTACGTTTCGCAATAAATTACATTCGGTCGTACCCGGAAGCACCTTTACCCATCTACACTCAAACAAATACCCACATTTATACCCAATACTCAAAATTTAATCATTTTGCTTTCTAAATAAGCCTTATGGCCGGATGTGTGTATGTACACACTTAGCATCCAATTTAAATTCAAGTAACTTACCTTAAACACTTTTTTTCATTTTGTTTAACAAGGTACCTTATAACATTAAGTTTCTAAACATTGGCTTGTCAAAGTCCTTCCTCCCCTTCACATGATGTGTCTCCCTCCTCCTAGGGAGGAGGAGAGCTCTTACACAATGGTACTTTTAACTCTACTTCCTAACTTAGGTTAGTTTAAGGTTAATACATGTGATGGTTACTATAAGAAGCAAGTAACTTGTTCATTATCATACACATACCCATTCCTAGTAAATTTCAAACAAAAACTCTCTCCCTACTCCATTTAAACCCACGGCATGCTTTTAGTGTGCTAGGGTTTCATTTTAATTTTGCATCTAAGGCATTCCAAGTAATCTAGGGTTCATGTCAAGGTCACCTAAGGTTGACTTCAGGTGTTTACAAGCTTGATTCGGGAGTTTAACTAGGTTTTCGAGAAAAACATATCTAGGGTTTTCTTGATTAGGGTTTTGATTTTGGAAGCTTGGTTAGGGTTTATATCTAGTGTTCTTCATCCTACTCATCTTCTAAAAGGTCCATTTAAAGTATTTCATGTTCATTCATTCTTTTCCTATTGTGTACATACTTGTTGTATAAGTTAATCACCACCTAGATTCATTTTTGAGTTATATAAAGTGTTTAAGGGTTTGGTAAATTCAAATTTCATGTTATATATAGTAAAATAATACTTGAAATGAAGGAACATGCTTAGTAAGAGTGTTAAATAAATTATATGAATGATTTACAAATTAAATAGTGTTGAAGGTTTATTTACAAACTTATGTATCAAGAGATCACAAGGACATGGAGTTCATTTGAACAAGTGTCATGGACATTTAGAGGACTTAATACATGTAAGATACACGGTATAATACTTGGTAAAATAATGGTGCAAGGTTCTTAAACAAAAGTGATTATAAAACTAACTTTATTAATTAAAAACCCTAAATAACTTTTGTATACCTACTGTTGTAAATCGTCTCCTAAACCATACATTTTATATTTTATAAAAATATTACTCTTCACAAGGATCGTAAACATGTAAAGAACTCGAAAAATGGAATTATAACGAACAAGTTACGAATTTTACAAGTCATATATAATTGACTATATAAAAACAGTTTTAAGCACTGTTGTGAACAGTAATTATTACTGTTCATCAGGGGTTTAAATTTTATAAATATGATATTTTGATAAATTATCTTAATACGAAGACACGGACATAAAGAACTCGAAAAACGGAATTATAACGAACAAGTTACGAATTTTACAAGTTATATATAATTAACTATATAAAAACAGTTTTAAGCAGTGTTGTGAACAGTAATTATTACTGTTCATCAGGGGTTTAAATTTTATAAATATGATATTTTGATAAATTATCTTAATACGAAGACACGGACATAAAGAACTCGAAAAACGGAATTATAACGAACAAGTTACGAATTTTACAAGTTATATATAATTAACTATATAAAAACAGTTTTAAGCACTGTTGTGAACAGTAATTATTACTGTTCATCAGGGGTTTAAATTTTATAAATATGATATTTTGATAAATTATCTTAATACGAAGACATGGACATAAGAAACGTATAAAACAGAGTCAAAACGATAAAGATATGAGGTTTTAAAATCACGCGCGCTATTTTTACTTTCATACATTATTTTTATAAAACAATTAAATTAATAATGAAATATCATTATGTAATCAATAAAAACATTAAATCATATATTTTTACAAATGGTACATTAGTAAACGAAAATGATATTTTCTTTACGGATACAAGTACACACACTTTCATTTAACAAAGTACGAGTTAATTATTGTTTTAACTTTTAAAGAATTAATAAAAACTATTAGGTGGTGGTGTAACTATACGACATGTGATGTTTTAATTATATGAAATACATTATACTTATACGGCCTATAATTAATTAGGTTGCTTTCGGATTGCCAAGACGATCCACTTATTTGATTTAGATAATCAATCATTCACCTGCGCTGAGTTCATAGCCCTGCTTTTATACAATCATATTGTTTTACAACTTGGGGTGAGAAACATGCAACATTTTACATTTGGACGCAAGTACCCTTTTAAACATATTACGAGTTGGCATAAGTAGCTAAACCCACTATTGCCCACTATTATGAACTGTCAATTGCTAGTTAGCGAGCACGAATGTTATGAATAGATCTATTTAGGATTGACATCCCCGTTTGGGTGAGTAGCGCTCACTAGTTTCGAATGTACTGAAACGACGAATGTATACATGTCGGAACAATTTGGATGTTGCGGGTTTGAACATTTACACGGGCACATTATGTGCATTAAATTGCATACATAAATGTCGAGCTTCGGTGTCATGAGTTTAGTGCACTTCGTAAATTACTTTTGAGATATTGTATGTGTTACATGTCTTACATCGGAAATCTTATGGTCCTATTTTATACATTTATTAAACCTGTGAATTCACCAACTTTATGTTGACATTTTAAAGCATGTTTTTCTCAGGTCAATAAGGTACAAGAAACAAGGATACATTGGTGGTCACCATTTTGAAGTCATTTCTATAAAGATTTGGGTGCATTACATTTTGAGAATATTGTTATGTCTTAAAATCTTTACTTATCATGGTTGAACAATTTTAGCTTCGGGCTATTGTAACAAACAAGTTTATTTAATCCAATGTATCAATTTTTAACGACTCATATAGAGGTCGTTCTCTTATCTTGTGCTATTGATCTATGAAGTAACATTCTCCAACCCATATTCCGATGCGAAGAAATGTAAGTTATGATTTTGTAGTCTAGTTAGGGTATATATAGGGGTTAACTAGGGTAAGGTTAAGGAAATATCTAAAAGCTATTTTAGATAAATATCTAATAAATATCTAATAAATATCTAGGCTTTTACTTAAACCTATGAATTCACCAACATTATTTTTGACGTTTTTGCATGTATTTTCTCAGGTTATTATCTTGCTAGCTGAGTATTGGGAGCATTCGAGTCGCGTGGATATCAAAACTTTAAGGACTTGGTTTTCTTCACATTCAATAATTTTTACCTTCAAATATACAAAATGATTCACGTTTGAACTCTTGTAATCTTGTTAAATTATAAATTATTGGGACCTCAATTTACTCTGAAATTTTAATCGAATGTGACATTTTATTAATGTCTCTTTTGAGGTCGTTTTCTATAACTTATACTTTAAGCTATGTAGTAGCACCCCAAAGTGGTATTCACTGGTACTGGACAGAATATCAAGATGAACACGACTGAAGGGATTGACAAGTACTTTGGGGAGATCTGATGGTATAGTTCAAAAACCAGATGATGAATGATATTTTGGAATTCACAGCAGGAATGGATTATAGTGAGTTGGAAGTTGCATAGTTCTTCAGGAGTACATACCTTAGTGACTGAAACAGGATTAGTCATCCATATGCTTGTAGAGAAGAAGTATCCTTTGAGAAAGGATGTACTGATGCAAATGATGAAATTAAAGTTGGAATCTGAAGAAGACAGTACTATGGCATTGGAGTTGATTAAATTTGTCAAGAAGCTACTTGCAGAGTTAGAACCTGAAGACTAAGTTTGATGGAATTGAGAAGGGTTTGAGTGTTGGCTAACCACCACACAACAAATGGTCATCAGTTCACCATGCTTTACAGGCATAAGAACTGGCTAGTCCATAAGCAAACGGCTTATGGTAAAGACTTCTCAAATCCGTTTATGGTTGACAATTTACCAAAAATTGTAGGGTTCTCAACTCACCTTTGCTGTCTGTGTAAGAGTTGGCTAGTCCATGATCAAACAGTTCATGGTAAAGACTAATCAAATCTATTGATAGCTGATAGTTTGCTAAAAACTATATGGTTTATCAATGCACCATGTTATAGCCAATGAAGCATTGGCTAGATCCAAAAGCGAAACGTATTTTGGCAAAGACAAATCAAATTCCGTTTATGTTGACCAGTTTATCCAAGAAACCAATATGTAATTAACTCACCATGTTATTTAAAATAAAGAGTTAACTATCCCAGAGCGAAACGGCTAACTGTATAGGAACATCAAATCCATTTATGGCTGCTATTTTGTGCTCAAAAACTATAAAGCAACTTAGTTGGATTCGTTACAGGAAAGATGTGGCGGTCATTGCTGAGAAGACAAAGTTGCTGCTGAAGAAGGATAGAGTTTAAAAGATCAAGAAATGATAAGAGTGTTGTGGATACATCCTCTAAGGAAGCTTAAAGAAATAAAATTTGAAGAACATGAATTAAAAGAGTTCAACATTCATGTGTTTTTAAGGGATGATGTTATAGATTTATGTTTTATGTAACTTAGTACGACATACAAAATTAGTACTGTTAGTTAAGTAGTACCATGACAGTACAAAGTTTAAAGACTGATCAGTTTAGATATACCGTTTATTCAGAAAATAAGTTATACGTTATGAGATATGTATAGATATCTTAGGAAAAAAGAATGTTTGCATTTTGTAAGCCTGTTAGGGTTATCCCTGAGGTCTATAAAAGGATCCCTCTTACATAGTATAAGATATACGACCTCAAGATATCTCATAGCAAAATCATATCTAATTAGTTTAGTAATCTGTAATCATTTAAAGCAGATTAATAGAAGTTATTATTTAGTTTTTCATTGTTTTTCTTAGTACTTGTGTTAAGATTTCCGCAATTAACACAGTGTATTCATAATATAATGTTTCTTCTATTAGTCATACTACGTATTTATACATTTTGGCTATCATCCTTAATAGGCTGCAGAGATCTATTCAATAAGGGACTCACATTACTTATTTTTCAAAGTTTCATGTTTATTGTTCTTGACCGCGGTTTGTGAAAGGGTGAGACAAGAATCATCCATGTTTTTGTTTGCTTGTCGAAAATCTAGAAAGAAAACAAAGATAGTACAGACATCAGTTTAGGCTGTGGTCCCAAATTGTACTGCTGCGGTTTGGATAGGAAAATCGCAATGGTTTGCTATTTAACTGTGATAGTGGTTTGGTTTTTATAGTACATCATGGTTTATAGACAGCGGTTTAGGACAGGTGAAGCGGTTTATACTCAATCATGCTAAACCTAAATGAAACTCTGCCAATTTTAAAACTCCACAGCGGTTTGTTTGAACTTTGACGGCGGTTTGACTCGAAGCAGTTTAATACTGAAGTACACAGCGATTTGGTAAAGTTTAAGACGTAGCGGCTTGGCAAACATTTTGATAGCGGTTTAAGAAAGATTTCTTAGACAGCGGTTTGCTAAACTTGTACGCAGCGGTTTGTTATTCTTCAAGTACAGCGGTTTGTTCTAAGTTAGTGCCAGCGGTTTAGTGTTTAAACTCGCAGCGGTTTGTTCTGAAATTATTGCCAGCGGTTTGTCTGATTCACTTCACATCGGTTTGCTTAAGAATCTAAACAGCGGTTTGATCAAAAGCTTACCCAGTGGTTTGCTTAATCTCATTGGTCGCGGTTTGAATTTCTAAGACAACGGTTTAGGGAAATTTCCAAACTTAGACAAATTTCCGTAACAAACAATCTTGGATAATTACTAATCTAGGACTTCTAATTCACACTTGGACTTAAAAGACAATTAATTCTACTTTAACAAACCAAACCAATAACTAATCCTTGTTTCACGGTTTCTTCTTGGTTTTGTAAAATCCCGTGAAAGATTTAATTATTTTCTAGGTTTAAATCATAGATTTGTAAAATCCCGTGAACGTGAACCTGAATTCATTTAAACCACAATCACAACACTTCATAATACTTAAGATCCGATATTCATTTACAACAACTTTAAAATTTCAAATACAAGTAACACTTTGCAAACTCAAAAGTCAAATTCTCTTCACAATGCAATCATGGAATTTGGAGGTAAAGACCGTCCACCAATGTTAGTACTGGGTAATTACGTTCAGTGGAGATCCAGACTCAAGAGATACATTGACACCAAACCTAACAAAGAACTCCTTCATCATTGCCTTCTCAATCCACCTTACGAATTTCAATGGGGTTCTCCAACTACTACAGTGGTAGAAGATGGTACAGAAACTACTACACTTTGGCACATGGAAGCATATCTTAATGTTTCTAAAGATATCAAAGCTCAATTGGATGCTAAAGCTGAAATTGTTCAGATAATTTTTACAGGAATAGATAACGACATCTACTCCACAGTTGATGCTTGCCCAAATGCATGTGAAATGTGAAAAGCAATTGAAAGGTTGAAACATGGTGAATTAATCAATGTCCAAGATCTTGAAACCAATCTTTATTGCGTGTTTGGAAAATTCACATCATGGGATGGTGAATCACTTGAATCGTACTACTCACAGTTATACAAAATGATGAATGAGCTTGTAAGAAACAAATGTGATATTTCTAATTATCAAGTGAATGTCCCGTTCTTACTTCAATTACAACTAGAATGACAAAGGTTTGTAACACTTGTCAAGCAGAGTCAAGAATTGAAGACTGTCTATTACCACAAACTTTATGACATCTTGAAACAACACCATAATGAAGTCTATGAAATAAGAGCTGAAAGATAAACACGCTGCTAATCTACTTGCACTTGTTGCTCAACACCAACCAGCTTATTATCCTCAACCTCGTCCTACAAACTACACTTAACGTTCCTCCAACAGATCATAACCACCTGCTACCAGGAACAGAGGAAAAGCAATTGTCAACTCTCCTACACCAACCTATGATCAAGAACCTGAAATGGTTACTGAAGATGATGACATGTCTAAGGAGAAGGAGATTGATAAACTCATGGCTTTAATCTCTCTATCATTCAAGAAAATCTACAAGCCTGCCAACAACAACATCAGAACTTCATCAAACACCAGTAGAGACAATTAGGATAATTCTCCAAGAATTAATAGAGGAACTAGGTATGATAATCAGAGGAAAGCTAATGTTGTTGAGGCTAGGGAGACTATAGGTACACAGGTAGTTCAGAGATCTGGGATTCAGTGTTATAACTGCAAAGAATTTAGGCATGTAGCAAGGGAATGTTAGAAGCCAAAAAGGGCAAGGGATGTTGCTTATCACAATGAGAAGATGCTATTGTGTCAACAAGAGGAAGTTGGACTTTAATTGAGTGCAGAACAAGTTGACCAGAGGGATGACATTGATGATGAGGAACAAGAGAATCAAGAATTAGAAGCACATTATTCGTTCATGGCTCAAATTCAAGAGGTTATTCTAGAAGATGTTGGAAGTTCTAGACCCATCTTTGACATCGAGCCATTGCAAAAGGTACAAAACGACGATGACAACTATAATGTGTTTGCCAATAAACGACAACATCCTGAGCAATCTGAATCTGTTAATGACATATATCCAAATGACCAAGTTGACAATAATACCATCCTTGATTCATTGGATATGTGTACTAATAGAGGAAAGGATGACCAGGATACTGATGATATTTATCAAGAACGTGATTTGCTTGCTTCTTTAATTGAAAAACTAAAATGTGAAATTGATGACAGTAAAAACTGGAATAAACTTTTGGAATCTTTAAACAAAACATTAGTTGATAAATTGACAAGTCAAATTGAGTCTTTCAAAAACACAACTAAAGGTCTAGAATCATCAAACAATCATTTTAGAGAAGCAAACAATGAACTCAAAAAGACCAATCAGATGTTGTTCAAAGACCTCAAAAAGTTCCAAGATGAACTTGCAAAGCACCATGATGTCAAGTACATGTCGAAGGTGGAACTTGATTGTGCAAAAGCTCAAACGGATTTAATGTCATACAGAACAGAATATCAAAAATCAATGAATAATTATTCTTATCAAATAACTGAGTTGAATAAAAAGATTTTTTTATTTACAAGAAGTGCTCACTACACATCAAGCAACCATCTCCAACATGTCACAAGACAAAGAGGCTCAGAAAAAGTTTTACAAAACTCGTGAAGACAAAGAACTTGATAAAATCATTGCTTTGGAAAACAAAGTCAAACTTTTGGATGATATTCTTTACAAAAGAGGTCAATCTATTTAAACAATTAATATGCTTAATCGTAATTGTAAAACGAGTTTTGCTAAACCTGAGTATCTCAAGAAAGCCAAAGTTATGAATCCTCGTCTGTATGATATAGGTTACTATAATGATAATATTTCCTTAATGTTAGCTCTTAAATCTGACGAATCGATTCGTCTTGCCAAAGAAAGTCGATCAAAATTTAAGTAATTTAATCAAACCTTTTGATTATAAACATTTAAACAGTCTGTATGATTTGTTCATTCCACAACGTGAAAAATTTGTTGAACAAAAATATTTTTCAAATGTGAGTGATACACATATTACAACTGTATACTCCAAAGATACTTTTAACAAACGAACAACATCATTAGAAAGACGGATGGATGAATCCACTCCGTATGGTAAAAAATGTAAAAGTTCTCAAGCATTTGAAATACTTAAGCTAAACACGAGCATGATTTTTCAAGGTGTGGAATGTTGCAAACAAGTGATCACTAAAAATACAAGTTATGGTTTTATTAATCCTACGATCAGTAGTACCATTAAAACCAACCTTGACCCTCAGATTCATGAACTCATGAGAAATACAAACAAATTTCTTCAAAATCTGAAAGAGGAAATGGTTGATGATTTGAGATACTTCAATTCTCCTTAACTAGAAGTAGACTCTCTTAAGTCTCAACTAGAAACTTAAAAGACACAATTTTTGAATGAAATCGACCACCTTTCTAGAGAATATTACTATGCTGACCATATGAATGATATTCTTGGAGTTTATACTAAACTTGATGATTTTTCTGCCTTACAATCTGAAAATGCTCGTCTCAAAGAGACCATTGCCAAAAGTCAAAAAGATGTTTAAGAATGGAAACACATTGTGTCAATCTAGAACTTAAATATGAAAATCAAGCTTTAAAAGCTGAGCAACATGGTCATTCTAAAAAAGTCAAAAGTATTGAAGCCGAAATCAACAAAAATGTAGCTGAAATCAAAACGATTAACATCGAATTAGAATATAGTGTGGCTACATTACTAAAAGAAAATGAGCGTTTATGTAAGGAAGTAGAACATTTAAAACAGACATACAAACAACTCTATGATTCAATCAAAGTAACTAGGAATAAGACAAAAGTTACTCATAATTCTTAGATTGAACAATTAAAACAAAAAGAATCATCTTCGTTTAGAGAGTTGAATGAAAAATATGTTGAAATTCAAGATTTAAATGCTCAACTCCAAGATAAAAACATTGCTATCAGTGAATTGAAGAAACTCATTACTAAGATGAAAAGAAAATCTGAGGCAACTAAGTTTGAAAAACCATCGGTTATTCGACAACCAAATGCTTTTAAAAGTTAAAGACCATCTATTTTAGGAAAACCAACAACTTTTTCAGATTATCTGGCAAAGAAAGATTTTTCAAAGTCAAAGTCGATTATCAAAAATAGTATGTCAATGCATTTTTCAAAACCAGACACTACACAGATTTTGCCTAAGAATGTGGACCAAAGTGAAAAGAATACAAATGTGATTGCACCAGGAATGTACAAAGTGCACACAATGCCTATTCAAACTAGAACACCTTAGTTACCTTAGGAGACTTAAAAAACTAACAAATGTGTGTCTTTTTCTACAAGAGTAATTCCTACTACTAGTGTTAGCAGACCACAGCTTAAGAGAAATCACTTAGAAAATAGAGTCTTGCCTAACAATAGTCAAGGGATGAAGAAGAAAGTAGAAGACCA
Organism: Tanacetum coccineum; assembly: GCA_026074375.1. Lineage (NCBI taxonomy): Eukaryota > Viridiplantae > Streptophyta > Magnoliopsida > Asterales > Asteraceae > Tanacetum > Tanacetum coccineum. The sequence goes on along the minus strand of BQNB010090338.1, from coordinate 16,190 downwards.
TCATAGGAATTTTAAGTTTTCTAATCATAAAACGTTTGTAACTGCGTGTAATGACAGTTTGAACATTAAGACCTCGAATGTTAATTTTGTTTGTGTGAATTGTGGCAAATATGTTAATGATAATCATGATATGTATGTTCTTCATTATATGAATGGTGTGAATTCTAGGACTAAACAGCCAATTGATGTGCCCATTAGTACTAGAGAACCCAAACGTAAAGTGAGCCAATTTGGTGCAAAACCCCTTAAGAAAACTGTTGCATCAGAATCCACTATCAAGAAACCTAGAAAAACCGTTAGGAAGCTATACGAGCATGCCAGTAAGACATGTAGTTGGTGGTACCCTAAGCTTACACCACCAGGATACATATGGAAACCTAAGTCTAACATATAAAATGTTACTCAAAATATTAGTGTGCCTTTAGAAACTCAATCTAAAACTTCTAAAATTTTGGAAACTAAGATTCTTAGGAGATCCACTGTGTCCAATACTCCATTGCCTTCTAATTCTTTTGCAGCTCGTAGAGATAATTCTATTCATCGTCGACTCTAAGCACATGACGGGAAATCTCAAGCTTCTAACTAATTTTATGGAGAAGTTTCTAGGTACGGTGAAATTTGGTAATGATCATATTGCATCGATTCTTGGTTATGGAGATCTGGTTCAAGGGAATATCACCATCAGGAGAGTTTACTATGTTGAAGGCCTGAATCATAATCTATTCTCTGTTGGTCAATTTTGTGATGCGGATTTGGAAGTTGCTTTTCGAAAATCTATATGTTATGTTTGTGATTTGAAAGGAAATGATCTTCTTACAGGTTCTTATGGCACATATCTTTATTCCATAACTCTTCAAGACACTTATTCTCTTAATCCATTTTGCTTAATGGCTAAAGCGTCATCGTCTCAAGCATGGTTATGGCATCGTCGTCTCTCTTATTTAAACTTCGACTCCATCAATCTGCTCTCAAAGAATAATATTGTGATTGGTCTTCTAAAGTTAAAGTTCTTCAAAGATCATCTTTGTTCTTCTTGTGAATTAGACAAAGCTAAAAGAAAGTCATCTCCAACAAAAACTACCCTAAGTTCCAAACGACGGTTACAAATTCTACACATGGACTTATGTGGTCCTATGATGGTAGAAAGTATCAATGGTAAAAAAATATGTGCTGGTAATTGTTGATGATTACTCCAGATATACTTGGACTCACTTCTTGAGATCTAAAGACGAAACTCCAGAAGTTCTCATCGATTTCCTCGAACTTGTGCAAAGAGGACTGAATGCTCAAGTAATAACAGTTTAAACTGTCAAAGGCACGAAATTTTTAAATAAAACTCTTCATGCATACTTTGCTAAAGAAGGTATTGAACACCAGATGTCAACAACTCGAACACCTAAACAAAGCGGCATTGTCGAAAGACGGAATCGTACCCTTATTGAGGCTGCTCGAACAATGCTAAGCGCCGCTAAACTTCCGTTGTTCTTTTAGGCTGAAGAAATTGCCACTACATGTTTTACTCAACACCGTTCAATCATAATCCCTAGACATGAGAAAACTCCTTATCACATCATCAATGGCCGAAAACCGTCTATAAAGTTCTTTCACATTTTTGGCTGTCTATGCTACATTGCTAAAGATGGTCAAAATCTTAACAAGATAAAAGAAAAGGGTAATGCATGTACTTTTGTGGGGTTTTCTACTACGTCAAAAGGTTATAGAGTTTATAACAAGAGAACAAGATTGATCTTCGAAAAAATCCATGTCAACTTTGATGAATTGCCTTTGATGGCGTCAGATCAAGCCAGTTCTGACCCCGACCCACAATGTCTGACAATGGCACTTGGACAAGACAGTTTAAGTCCCGCACCACAAAGTCAAGAAAATGTTCCTCAATCAGCTAAGACAGTAACAACGCTAATTACTGAGTTAGATATTTTATATAGTCCAATGGTCGATGAATATTTCAATGGAGCTTCTACAGTTGTGTCGAAATCTTCAGTTGTTCCTACTGCTGATGCATCCGATAAACGTCAACCATTAAACATAACTCCATCTACTTTAACTATCGTTGCTGCAGATACTCCCCAATTAGATATTCAAATCATTCCTGAATAACCAACTCAAGCAACACCTGTCATAGCTACTGAGAACATCGATCAAGCAGAAATTCAAGAGGAAGATAATGTAGAAAATGCAATTGTTGACGGAGAATAATTTATCAACATCGTCAATACACCGGTACAAGAATTAGGGGAGTCATCCTCTTGGCATGTTGACTCGTCAAACATGCATACATTCTATCAAAGATACCCTTCTGAACACAAATAGATAAAAGAACATCCATTATAACAAGTCATTGGAAATCCTTCTCAATCAGTTAGAACAAGACGAAAACTAGAAACAGATGGCAAGATATGTATGTTTGAACTCACCGTGAGTCGCACAGAACCAAAGACCATCAAAGATTCCATGACTGATTTTTATTGGATAGAAGCGATGCAGGAGGAACTTCATCAGTTAGATCGACTAGGAGTTTGGAAATTAGTCGACAGACCATTATGCCAAAATGTCATCAAGCTGAAATGGATCTGGAAAAACAAACGTGATGAAGAGGACACTGTAATTCGTAACAAAGCTCATCTTGTAGCTAAGGGATATGCTCAAAAAGAAGGAATTGATTTTAAAGAGTCATTCCCCCCAATTGCTAGGTTGGAAGCAGTCATGCTATTCATTGCGTATGCTGCACACAAGTCATTCCCTGTCTACCAGATGCACATCAAGACAGCTTTTCTTAATGGTCCTCTAAAGGAAGAAGTGTACGTCAACCAGCCAGATGGATTTGTAGACCTACATCATCCTGACAAAGTCTACCACCTCAAGAAATCTTTATATGGCCTAAAGCAAGCTCCAAGGGCGTGGTACGATGAACTCTACAACATTCTGGTATCTAAAGGGTTCTCCAAAGGTTCTATTGATCCAACTTTGTTCCTTACTAAAAAAGGGGAAGATATATTGCTTGTGCAGATTTATGTTGATGATATCATTTTTGGTTCTACGAACCCAAAACTTTCAAAAAAATTTGAAAAACTGATGCATAGCAAGTTTGAAATGTCTATGATGGGGGAGCTGAAATTCTTTTTAGGAATTCAAATCCTTCAGCTCCACCAGTTCCCACGTGGTATCTTTATAAACCAAGCTAAGTATACTCAAGAGCTACTTAAAAATCATGGTATGACCTCATGTGATAGCGTTGGAACTCCAATGTCTACTAAACCCCTAGATGCTGACTTGAGTAGAACACCCGTAGACCAAACGAAATATCGTAGTATGGTCGACGGACTCATGTACTTAACAGCAAGTTGACCAGACACTGTACATGTCTTATGGTACTATGCTCAATATCAGGTGAGACCAACTAAATCATACCTCAAGGAGGTTAAACGAATCTATCGATACTTTAAGAATACCATTAATATAGGACTCTGGTATCCGAAAGAGACCAGGCTTTGAACTAACTGCTTTTTTAGATTCGGATCACGCGGGCTGTCTTGACACACGTAAGAGTACATCTGGTGGAATACTATTTCTAGGTTGTGATAAGCTAGTCAGTTAGTCATACAAGAAGTAGGACTGCTCTTCAATGTTAATAGTAGATGCCGAGTATGTATCTCTATCTGCGTGTTGTACTCAACTTCTATGGTTGAGAACTCAGCTCACAGATTATGGTTATCACTTTGACAAAATACCTATGTATTGTGACTCAAAGGCAGCCATAGCATCTCGTGCAATCCAAGTCCAACATTCCTTACAAAGCACATTGGTTCAGATATCACTTCAGCAAGGAACAAGTTAAGCGGGGTATTGTTGAATATTCTTTGTTGGCACCGAATACCAGTTAGCTAACCTGTTTACTAAAGCCCTATCGGAAGATATATTTAAGTATCTGGTCAGATGACTCGGTATGAGATGTTTGACTCCAGATGAACTGGAGGTTCTAGCAAACGAACCTGCTTGATATATATCAAACATCAAACCTGTACATAATTATTAAAAAAAAAAAGCAAACTACAAAAATATAAAATATAGAAAAACAAAATATAAAATCAAAAAATTTCAAAATTACCAAAAAGAATCTTCTTGGCATGTCTCTTAAAATCGATAACCATTTTTTGTATCTAGAAATGTCTATTAATATTGACCAGCGATCGGGCATGTAACTGAAGTTCGAGCAATGAAGTTGTTCCAAAAAAAGTTTTCAAAACATGTTCCTTTCTAACTTTCTCAACAATAACTTTGACTTATATGGATACCCATTTTTAGTGCGTAACTCAGATATCAACGTAAGGAAAGTATATCTTTTAAGATAACTTATCCTAATAACGAGAAGGTTAAACTTCTTGGGTCTTGAGCTATCATACAAAACATCAAAAGTTTTAAGCTCATGACAATGGCTTACAATTATTTCAGACTGTAACCCCACCCTAACGGTCAAAGAAGAAGGATGACATCAAATAACGTTACATTTATACCATCATTTATCCCGAATAAGTTACCCACTTTTATATAATTATTGTAAGAATTCGTACTTAATTGCTTAAAAGTGTTATTTGTAGTAATTAAGGAGTGATTTGTGAAAACATGTTAAAAGGCGCATATTTTGGAGCTAAAACAATGATATTTGAAGATTGCATATTTCTGACCAATACGTCGTATCAAAAAAAAAACAGATACGGCATATCAGCGCCAACACTTAACAAGAAAACACATACAACCACTTCCCAATACGGCGTATCCACATCTACCTATACGCCGTATCCAGCTGGATAACTATTCAAAGATACAAAGATAATTATATTTTAGGAAGATATATCAGATTGATTATAAACTTTGCACGCACTCAAAGGGAGAACAAACCCTAATACGCTGTATTGGCCTAGCTCAATATGGCGTATCCATAGTCTTTTTCAGACACTATAAATAGAAGACTCAAAAACGAGTTTTCAGTGTCAAATAATATTCTTCATAAGCATACACAAAAAGACAATTTTTTAAAGAAAAGAAGAGCAACCAAGGTCAAAGCATCGATCACCAATTCCATATAAGACACCGGTAAGTTCCTATATCTCTTGTAATCAATTTTAATTTTGGTAAAAACATTTAGTTTACCTTGGTTATTTGATCACGCTTGTATAATTACAATGGTTATGGGCTAATACCCTAGGGTATTAGCCATCTTAATGAAGATTTAATGTTTGGTTTGTTTTAAAATCGATTTCTTAATTTATGGTTGAAAGTTTAATTATGTTTATCACATGATACTTGTCTACGTGTTTGAATATGCGACCTATCATTCAACTGGGTCTAGTTACGCCTAACCAGTGAGCTAGATACTGGGATAGATCTCCATATTGTGTTTTATATTACTGAACCAATAGGATCACAAATAATGTTCTATCATTGTCTTTAAATTATGAGCTTAGTTGGACTGGCAGGTGACCCGTAATGTTTCAACAAGTATGTTCTTGATTTATTGATTAAGATTTAAATAGTAAACTACTAGTATATAAAATACCATCAAACAGTAAGTAAGTAAAGTCCTGATGGGCTAGGGTTTGACAAGATCACCATTGCTTGAATCCCTAGATAGATTATAATTAAACTAAAAGGAAGCTTTAAGCGGATACATTAATTGTGATAGGATTCAACGTGTCTTGGTCTTAGGATGATGTCCCGCCTAAGTCTTAAGAATGATATACCGCTTCAAGATAACAAATCATTGCAATAAATAAACAAACAAGCGTTTAATCGGATATAATATGGCTAATACGATTTTCTATTATTTGGCTTGTACCGCTCTTTTATCTTCTGATTGTTTTCTTGCATGTTTATTATGTTTAGAAATTTTGCTTAGAATGATATTGTCCTATAAAACTTGGGCAGTCTCTCAGCTGAAAACTTCCGCGATTTGCCATTAGAATTAGGTTTAGCATAAGTTTAACAAGTAATTAGAGTTAACTTAATTAGAGTAATTAAAATACTAATAGAATATAAGGTTAACTACCTCGCTTTTAGTGTTCGACACCCTACTTACTATGATACTCCACCCGATCGGGTACACTGCCCGTTAAAGTGTTGTTTTAGGATAATTCGCTAAATATAAATTTATAAACTTGTAATAGTCAATAAATTTGACTCTTCACACGACAACACATCAAGTTTTTATGGTGCGCGTTTCTGGAGAGTGAAAAAGTTTAACTTTAATTTTATTAGTATTTCTAACCATTAGCTTAGAATAAATTAATTAGCGTAGTTTGATTCTGCTTGTATTTAATTTAATTGTATGATTTAATTATGTGTTTAAATTTCCGCATTATTTAATTGTTTTCTAAGTATCATGTTCTAATATTAATCAACTGATACGCCGTATTGACCCTTATATTCAGAACAACGTATTGATCTCTGCAGTCTAAACAACGTATCTGTTCATCCAAACAATATGGCGTATTCTGTAAAATCAATACGGCTTACTGACCTTCAGCAGACCCATACGGCGTATTCAAATTAATTGAATACAGTGTATTGATCATCTGATACAGTAACCGTATTAATTTTTCGTATTCAATTTCCGGTCTTGTTTTATGTGTTCTCTCTCCTAAGGGAACATCTAACTAATCATTTGTACTTATTTTCAGGAATTAGATTGACGAAAGAACTACGATGACAGAACGAAATGACTATATCTCCGTTACCCGAAAGAACTGCATCTCTTATGATAACGAAGGAAGAATGATTGAGAGAAACTTTGTCGAGATACAAGGAGCATTTTCCATCAAGATACGTGATAATACTTTCAATGGGAGAATTGGACATCATCATTAGAAACGTATATAGCATAGGTTTAACAAGTAATTAGAATTAACTTAAGTAGAGAATTAAAATACTAATAGAATATAAGGTTAACGACCTCGCTCTTAGTGTTCGACACCCTACTTACCATGAAACTCCACCCGATCGGGTACACTGTCCGTTAAAGTGTTGTTTTAGGATAAGTCGGCTAAATATAAATTTAAAACTTGGTAATAAATAAATTGACCCTACACGACAGCACATCAAGTTTTTGGCGCAGTTGCCGGGGAGTGAAGTTGTTTAATTCTTATTTATTAGTGTTTTAGTTTAGTTTAAATTAATTTGCATATTTGTGTGATTGTTTGTGTGTTTAATTTCATGCATTGTATATTTTGCATATTGTGTGTTTGTGTGCATTGTTACAGCATGCTGTAACATTCTGAGTCAAATACTCAATACGGCGTATTCATCTTCTTTGATACGGCGTATAAATTTTTTTCTAAACCAATACAGTGTGTTCGACTCTATCATCAATACAAAGTATTCAGATTACTGAATACGGCGTATTAGTCCATTTAATCTTTTTCTTTGTAGCAAATTCGTTACAGGAAATGGACGACCCTAACATCACGATGGAAGAGTACATCTTGCTTATGGATGATAAAGCTCAAGGGCGTGATCAGACGTTTAATTGGGAAACTGCTAATTACGGTGGTATGTTGTGAAGATCTTGATTGTTTTACAGATTTTGAAACAGATTTCCTAGCTATCGTCTATAATGATGCATCGACATCAAATCAGAATGTTTCTTCCGAACCCACTGTAAGTATTTATAATGCAATTAAATCTGACATTGATTTTAACATATTGTTTTCTGATTTTGACGACGGGGATTATACTTTTATATATAACAAGGATTCGTCTTCTTATAAATTAAATCCTATCAATGATCTAAAACCAGAACCGGTAAATGAACATGTTGAAATCAATACTGAATCATGTTTAGAGAACATTGATATAAAACCAATGGACAGTGTTATGTGCACAAGCAATGACATCACTCCCATTGAGTTTGATGAAAACATTGAAACAAATCATGACACACTAGGTAAGTCTTTCGCTAAAAAAGATTTTGTTTTTATAATTAAAATCATGATTAGTCAATGTTTTAACAAAGGGATGCCATTAATTTTTGTTATTAAAATTTTTTATGTGCGATTTGGCATCCCGTTCGACCACAAATTGTTTTATAAGAATTGATTAAATTGGGGCAAGTCTAACTTAAAGACTTTTCTGTACACAAAAGTGCTTGCCGAGAGACAACCCAGAATGTATTTTTAATTTTCTTATCGAGTATGTCTTCCCAGACTGTCTATACGGCGTATCCAAACCCCATGGATACGGCGTATTGACCTTCCAAACGTTATCCAGTCTTTATTTTCAGCAAAGTCTATACGACGTATTCGTTAAATGAATACAGCGTATTCGACACAGGTATCAATACGGTGTATCCTGGGGAATGGATACGGCGTATCGACTTCCTGTACAATTTTAGGTTTTTATTTCGAGTCTAACCGGCAAATACACGGAGAAAGAAATTGCACTTGTTTTCTTATGCTTAATACAAGACCTTCTGAACGAAATCGACAATGTTGGTAAAGTCTCAATCATCTGGAATCCTATGTGTGATTGTAGTTATGCTGGCATTCAGACGCATTTACAACACACATCTTTGCTTATAAACTCAACTTGGAGAATCTACCGAGCAAAATATCAGGGGAGTTTCTCATTCTAATTCATTTAATTCCCATTTTTAACTATTTTATCTATACAATGAGGACGTTGTATAATCTAAGTGGGGGGATGGAGAATTAGAATGCTTACTTGTCCTTTCTTTTACAAATAATATGCTATATGCTTAAATTATGCCAAATTTAAAATTTTTTCTAGCATAACTTTTTGTAAAAATTACTAGTTACATGACCTCACGCACTATAACCCTTAATGCCAAATTGTGAGAATTAAGCTTATTCCATTTCCAAACGTTTACAAAAAATTCCACAAAACAATTATGAGTGTGCCGATGATGTAGTGGACTTTAAAACTTGGCTTGATATTTCACTCGAGACCACAACGATGAGTACTATGGACTTAGATGAAGAAACATTTTTAAATAGTAAATTTCTATGAATACACCAAAAAGCCTAAATGTTGTAAAATTAACTAACTAACCTGGTTAGTTAAATCCCGTGTAACCCTTTGCTTAGTACTAAACTTTAATCGAGGTTAAGGACCCCCTATAATAACTCTGTTGAGCCATTCCTATCTTTTTCGCACATATGTATATTTTGGGTAACACCTTTACACCTTAGCCTACCCTGTAGATTAAGCTTACTTAATCAAAGTTGCTAGTTGCTTTTGTGTAAAGTTTTGTATTTCCTGTGTCAAAGTAAAATTTTCTATCTCCGGTTAGGTCGGGAAATTGCACAATGCAATGGGAAAATATGTAGCTCGTGTATTTTGCTACTTTCGCGATTATGTATTATGTCCAAAGATAAAGTGTTAAAGGAAAAATTATGATTGTAAAGACGGTGAAATTACACCAAGGTTTATGTTATGAAAAAAATGGAAAAATAGAAAATGCATCAAAAAAAGAGAATGATGATTAATAGTCGGTTCGCTAAACTTAAACCGATGAAATACTTAGAAGGATCGATTATTCGTTGATATGTGGATATAAATCAACGATGTATAGTTTTGTATAAAGTGGCCGATATCACTACTTTTGTAAAAGTATGTAACTATGGGATGTTCGGGAAGTTGACCGTTATGGGAACGACAACTTAGGTTGTCTTTGTCATTTCTATGATCGAGGCGTTTGTATATATTTTGAGTCTTTATCATGGAACGGCCGGGAAAAGTTACTAGCAACTACCTTATTTGTTCAAGCTTAATCTGTTTGTTTTGTGAATTTTATTTAACAACAATTTGCTTCCATTCCTAGCATATATTAAACTTTAGATTTTACTCGAACGAGGTTGAGATCGGGTCATGCATGTCTACACCGTCATTACGGCCATGTATGCATGATTTAGCCACCTTGTTGGTTTATTACTTTTGGTGAAAACTATAAGATTCCTACCCTATATCATTCTTCATCCTAACTCTTGGTTAAACACGGATAAGGATGCGATCGAACACACATGTTTATTCCATCGTTACAGCCGCGTATGTGAGCCTAGCTGCCTTGTTGGTGTGGTACTATCGGTGAAATATTGTTAGAATGATCCACCTTAGCCTTATATAAAAACCCAATTTACCTTTTGACTTGTTTTTCCTTACTCTAGTGGTGGAGATGTGTTTCCTTGCCAAAGAATATGATATGTAGCTAATCACGACTCTGAGCAAATGAGGGGGTACCAATTAAATGTTACTCCCTAGAATAGTTGAGTCGATATGAGTGTTTTCTTTACTTATTTAGTGAGGTGCTTGGCTTGCACATGTGATTAAATCAAAGAAGTGCTTTTAAACGGAAAAAATCCCTTGTCTTCGGTTGGGATACTTTTTCAATATATTCTAGAGTATACTTAGGACAGTAGGATTTCAAGTGAGGGGTTATTTTGATAATCATATAGCGTAACATATTTATACCATATATTATACCGAATAAACTAAACCAACTTTTATTATAATTATTGCAAGAATTTGTACTTAATTGCTTAAAAGTGTTATTTGCAGTAATTAAGCAGTGATTTATGAAGACATGCTTAAAGGCGCATTATTTTTTCATTTCTATATTTCATGAGGTTCTTGGTCTTGTACAAGTGATTAAAACAAAAGAAGTGGTTAACCAGAAAAATCCTTAACCTCGATTGGGATACATATTCAATATAATCTAGAGTCTACTTGAGGACAAGTAGGATTCAAGTGGGGGGATATTTGATGACATCAAATAACGTTACATTTATACCATCATTTATCCCGAATAAGTTACCCACTTTTATATAATTATTGCAAGAATTCATACTTTATTGCTTAAAAGTGTTATTTGCAGTAATTAAGGAGTGATTTATGAAGACATGCTAAAAGGCGCATATTTTGAAACTAAAATGATGATATTTGAAGATTGCATATTTCTGACCAATACGCCGTATCCACAAAAAGAGATACGGCGTATCAGTGCCAACACTTCACAAGAAAACGCGTACAACCACTTCCCAATACGGCGTATCCACGTCTACCTATACGTCGTATCCAACTGGATAACTATTTAGAGATACGAAGATAATTATATTTTAGGAAGATATATCAGATTGATTATAAACTTTGCGCGCACTCCAAGGGAAACACCCCAATACGCCGTATTGGCCTATCTCAATACGGCGTATCCAGTCTTTTTCAGATACTTTAAATAGAAGACTCAAAAATGAGTTTTCAGTGTGCAAAATCATATTCATCATACCATACACATAAAAGACTATTTTCTAAATAAAAGAAGAGCAACCAAAGGTCAAGCATCGATCACGATTCCATAAAAGACATCGTGTAATTCCTATACTCTTGTAATCATTTAATTTTTGGCATCGTTTGGTAAAACGTTTAGTTTACCTTGGTTATTTGATCACGCTTGTATAATTACAATGGTTATGGGCTAATACCCTAGGGTATTAGCCATCTTAATAAAGATTTAATGTTTGGTTTGTTTTTAAATAGATTTCTTAATTTATGGTGGAAAGTTTAATTATGTTTATCACATGATACTTGTCTACGTGTTTGAATATGCGGCCTATCATTCAACTGGGTCTAGTTACGCCTAACCAGTGAGGTAGATACAGGGATAGATCTCCATATCATGTTTTATATTACTGAACCAATAGGATCACAAATAATGTTCTGTCATTGTCTTTAAATTATGAGCTTAGTTGGACTGGCAAGTGACCCGTAATGTTTCAACAAGTATGTTCTTGATTTATTAATTAAGATTTGAATAGTGAACTACCAGTATATAAAATACCATCAAACAGTAAGTAAGTAAGGTCCTGATGGGCCAGGGTTTGACAAGATCACCATTGCTTGAATCCCTAGATAGATTATAATTAAACTAAAAGGATGCTTTATGCGGATACATTAATTGTGACAGGATTCAACGTGTCTAGGTCTTAGGATGATGTCCCGCCTAAGTCTTAAGAATGATATGTCGCTTCGAGATAACAAATCGTTGCACTAAATAAACAAACAAGCGTTTAATCACATATAATATAGCTAATACGGTTTTCTATTATTTGGCTTGTACCGCTCTTTTATCTTCTGATTGTTTTCTTGCATGTTTATTGTGTTTAGAATTGATTATTGTCACCATAAAACCTGTGCCAGACTCTCAGGCTAAACCCTCCCCCCTCACATCATCATTAGAAACGTATATAGCATAGGTTTAACAAGTAATTAGAATTAACTTAAGTAGAGAATTAAAATACTAATAGAATATAAGGTTAACGACCTCGCTCTTAGTGTTTGACACCCTACTTACCATGAAACTCCACCCGATCAGGTACACTGCCGTTAAAGTGTTGTTTTAGGATAAGTCGGCTAAATATAAATTTAAAACTTGGTAATCAATAAATTGACCCTACACGAGAGCACATCAAGTTTTTAGTGCCGCTGCCGGGGAGTGAAAAAGTTTAACCTTTAATTCTTATTAGTATTTCTAACCCTTAATTAGCTTAGCTTAGAAGAATCTAATTATTCAAATTATGTTTGTAATTGTTTGCTTGTGTGCTTTGTATATATTTGCATATTGTGTGTTTGAGTATTTTCTGCATTATTACAGTCTTCCGTAATACTCTGAGTCGAATACTGAATACGCGTATTCAACTTCTTCGATACGGCGTATAAATTTTTCCAAAACCAATACAGCGTATTCGACTCTATAATCAATACGTCGTATTAGGCTATTTGACAGTATCTTTTCTAGCAAATTTATTATAGGTTAAAATGGACACCCCAACATAACTATGGAAGAATACATAAGGCTTGAGGAAGAAAAAGTTCATAGGCATGGTAAGGTGTATAACTGGGAAACGGATACGTAAGGTAAGATCTGGTATGATAAAGACGTTCACGACCTCAGATCTGTTGAAACTGAATTCACAGCTATAGTATTTGATAACGCGTTTACATATAAAGTAACGGCCTCCTATGAACCCACGGTAAGTCCTCTTAATGACAATAAAATTAACTTTAGAATATCATTTGACGAATCCGACGACGAAGATTACACTGTAATTTATGACGAAAATTCATTTTCCTATAAAATAATTTCTGTCGACAATTTGAAAACGGATTTAGAAAATTATAATCATAATGTCAACATGCCTTCATTTTCGTCACCCGAGCATGAGGTCAGTTATTCTAATGATTTAGACTTCTTTAAAGATTTTGAGAATGAATTTCCAGCCATTGTTTACAATGATGCTCTAACGTCTAAATCAGATTTCTTAATTGAACATACTATAAGTCCTCAACGTATCGATGAATTTAATAATGAAACATCATTGATCGAATGTGATGAAAAGGAATAAAATGTTTTATACTTTAATGATTTATTTCCTTTTAACGTGATTTATCCCGATGATCTAAAATCAGATACGGACAATGATAAAATCGATATTGAGAAACCTTCGGGGGATATGTTTGTCATACCATTACCTAATGGAATAAATGTTGATACACAAGGGGTCAAATAAGCTTTTGGAAACAAGTCATGATACATCTAATAAATTTTTCAAAACTAAAACTTTTATCAAGAAACTAAATGTTAACATCATGACTTGTAATCATCTTAGCAATGGGATGTCATACATTTTCCTAATCAAGAATTTGTAAGTGCCATTTGGCATCCCGTTCGACCACAAATTGTTTTATAAGGATGGGATTAAATTGGAAAAAGTCGAACTTAACGACTGGCTGAAACAAAAGTGCTTCTTGGGAGACAACCAGGTCATTTTAAATTGTTTGAATTGTTTTTAAATTGTTTGCACGAGTTTGTCTTCCCAGACACTCCATACGACGTATCGAACCACTCTGGATACGGCGAATGGATGTGTCTGGACGTTATCAGTCTGTAATTTAAATTCAGTACTTTAAAATTTTTAATTATTTTTACAGGAACAATACGGCGTATCCTAGGGTTTGGGATACGGCGTATTGATCCATGTACAGTTGTGTGTTTAATTTTTTTCCTACATTGTAACCATTGTTTAACCGAGATAGGAATTGCACTTTTGTCTTCTAATCTTTTATGCAGGACCTTGCTATAAGAAAATCGACGATATGGTATTCTCTGAAAAAGACATGTGTTAGACTAGTACGAAGCATTCTGAAGCCTCGTCAACACACTTTTGCTCAAGTACTCAAATTGGAGAATTATCACGAGCAACATATCAGGGGAATTCCTTGTTCCAATTCTATTTCCCATTTTCTTAATTGTTTTATCTATACAATGAGGACGTTGTATAATCTAAGTGGGGGGATGGAGAATTAGAACTCCTACTTGTCTTTTCTTTTACAAATAACATGCTATATGCTTAAATTATGCTAAATTTAAAATTTTTTCTAGCATAACTTTTGTAAAAATTACTAGTTACATGACCTCGCGCACTATAACCCTTAATGCCAAATTGTGAGAATTAAATCTATTCTGTTTCCAAACATTTACTAAAAATTCCACAAAAATATGAGTGTGTCAATGATGTAGTGGACTTTAGAACTTGGCCTGGTATATCACTCGAGACCACAACGATGAGTACTATGGATTTAGATGGAGAAACATTTTTAATTGGTAAATTTCTAGGAATACACCAAAAAGCCTAAATGTTGTAAAATTAACTAACTACACTGGTTAGTTAAATCACGTATAACCCTTTGCTTACTCTCACTTTAAGGGTAAGATCCCCTAGAAAAAACATGTTGACCATTCCTGTCTTTTCACACCATATGTCTATTTTCGTTACACCTTAGCCTACCCTATAGATTAAGCCTACTTAATCAAAGTTGCTAGTTGCTTTTGTGTTAAGTTTTGTATTTCTTGTGTCAAAGTGAAATTTTCTATCTCTGTTATGGTCAGGAAATTGCACAATGCAATGGGAAAATATGTAGCTCGTGTATTTTGCTACTTTCGAGATTATGTATTATATCCAAAGATGAAGTGTTAAAGAAAAAATTATTCTAAAAAATTATGATTATGAAGACGGTGAAATTGCACCGAGGTTTATGTTATGAAAAAAAGGGAAAAATAGAAAATGCATCAAAAAAAGAGAAGGAAGTTTTATAGTCGATTCGCTAAACTTAAACCGGTGAAATTCTTGAAAGGATCGATTATTCGTTGATATGTGACGATGTATAGTTTTGTAAAGAGTGGCCGATATCACCACTTTTGTAAAAGTATGTAAGTTTGGGATGTAAGGGAATTTGACCGTTATGGGAACGCCAACTTAGGTTGTCTTTGTCAACTATGATCGAGGCGTTTGTATATATTTTGAGTCTTTATCATGGACCGGTCGAGGAAAAGTTACCAGCAACTACCTTATTTGTTCAAGCTTTATCTATTTGGTTTGTGAATTTTATTTAACAACAATTTACTTCTCATTCCTAGCAACTAACCTTGGGTATTACTCGAACGAGGTTGGATTGGGTCATGCATGTCTATTCCGTCGTTATGGCCATGTATGCGTGATTTAGCCGCCTTGTTGGTTTATTACTTTTGGTGAAAACTAGAAGATCCCTACCCTATATCATTCTTCATCCTAACACTTGGTTAAACTCGAATGAGGATGTGTTCAAACACACATGTCTATTTCGTCGTTATGGTTGTGTATGGGTGCTTCAGTTGCTTTGTTGGTGTGGTACTATCGGTGAAAGACTGTTAGAATGATTAACCCTTAGCCTTTATATAAAAAACTCAATTTACCTTTTGACTTGTTTCTCCTTAGATATAGTGGTGGAGATGTATATCCTTGCTAAGCTTATGATACGAAGCTAATCACGACCGAGCAATTGAGCATACTGGTATGTGCTTAATTACACATACCTTTTACCTTTAAAAACGAGCTGAAATAACCAAAAACGGACTTAAAATGCCAAATATATGCTTGTTTTGCTAATTGAATTGTGCAGGAACGGATAACCAAGAAAAGGACGAAAAACAAAGACAAAACGACAAAACTGGACTCGGAATGGAAAAGACTGTGAAAGACAAAGCCAAATCAAAGCCGGAAAGTCAATCAAGTCAAAAAGTCAACAGAAAAGTCAACTGGTCAAAACCCAAGTCAACCCCGGGGCCAAAG
>BQNB010090337.1:0-27171 GCA_026074375.1 Tanacetum coccineum | reverse complement strand
GTTTTTAATTGTCCATTTTAATTGTTGCTTTAGATTATCAAATCATTCATTTGCTTATTCAAATCAGAATCCAAGCTTAAACGAGGTTTCAATTACACTTGTCCTTGGGGATAACGACCCGGGTAATCATACTTACCCGGTTTAATATATGTATTATATATTATATTATATATATTTTTGAGAGCGAATTTTATCAAGGGTAACTTGGTAATTTTTTTAATTTCTCTTTTAAAGTACTATATTTTATAAATATTTTACGTGTATAAAACTATCACAATCAATTACATACTACTAAGTTTTGGGTTTGTTTTGTTGAAAAGAGTTTATAATTAAATAACAATCCATCTTATCCGTTTATTCCATCGAACTTCTTCTTTTTGCTGATATTCATATGTACTTTTTTTTTTCTTTTTGAACATTCTTGGGGATTTTGGGGGAACTTGTTTTCCCCCCATACTTATGATAAGAACACTTGCAGATACGCGCAACACTTTAAACGGATAAAATTTCATATGATTTAATTAAAAAGTTTTTTCAACAAAGTAATTCAATTATATTTTCCATTTTAATAATACCTTTTAATCAGAAAAAATGTTTATATCACGCAAGCATGATCTTACTGCGGTCTCAAAAAGATTTCAAGCACAAGTTCTAGAATTTACAAATCATCGGCACACTCATAACTTTCAACCGATACCACTGTTCCAAAAAAAGCGACAAAGATCATACATACACATCCGTAACGACGGAATAGACATATATGATTGCAATCAAACCCTAACTCAAACATGCTAAAGGCATCAATTATCTTGGGTATCAAAGATGGATACCCGAAATCTTAAAGTCTAAGGGCGAACCTCTCTTTTTAATTGGTGGCATAATATGCTAGTAACGTTATCCATCTCGAGTCAGATTGCTTATAATCATAAAATTTTATATTATGGTTTTAAATATTTTCACTTTTCCAGGTTATCTCCCCTCATACTTAATATGAGCATTGTCCCTAATGCGAAAGATTATAGAGAAAAGATAAATAGGGAAAGTGAAAAATACTTTTTGCATTGCGTATCCTTCAAAACTCTTGTTTGCATTCGTCTTTTCCATCTCCTTTTCCTGTTTCAAATACACATATTCCAAAACATATGCATGATAATAATTATTCTAATTAATTAATAAGTTTTAAAATATTGTTTTTAATGCCAACAGAGGCATTTACACATAATCATAATAATAATAATAATAATAATAATGTTTTTGAAATACGTGTGTCCAAACACACACAATCACATATCCATCTTGTGTCATCCGAGTCGCTCTCAGCAGTTCTGATTTTTTCTGATCTAGCTGCTTTAAAGGTTTGGCGAGTGAGCCCATCAAAAGTAGTAAATATCCTGTTTAGAATGTCAATGTTGCCTCCAATTGTATCAAGGAATCCACGACCAACCACGATCGGTGCGTCCCGGTCTACAAGTATTTCCAAAATCAAGAACTTGGCAGACAGAGTGGTGAATCCAACTTGACAGAGTATATTTACTAGCCGACCAGTTACTTTAGCTTCTGTATAGTTAATCATAGTTATGTTTCTTTCTTCTTTCATGATATCATCTCTACCCAGATGTTCGTAGATTCTGTATGGCATGGTGTTAGTGTCAGATCCAATATCAGCTACAGCGTTTTCATTGATTCGGCTTCCAACCTAATTGGAAATAAAAATGCTCCTAGATCTTTCTTTTCCTTAAGCATCTGCCCTTTTACTTTTACCATTACTCTTTCTTCTTCTGGTTTAATCATTCCATCTAACCTGACTTTGTCGGCCTAAATTTCATCCAATAACTTCCTATATTTATCACTATAGGCCAATGTTTCTATTACCGGCCTCACTTCTTCTAGAATTTCATACCTCATATCGATATTGTGGGCAAGTGCCCTCTTTTCAACTTCCTCTTAGGTTAAGGGTGTTCCAAATAATGAAGATGGTCCAGCACCATTATTAAAGTACATGATGTTCTCTATTACTTTCTTTTTATTCCTGCTTCCCTTGCCCATTTTGCATACCAATGGTAGGAGATCTGTCTCAATTTGTGGTTCCTCATCAAAATCAAAGTCAAGAAATGTTTCCAAGTCATCAAGGTTTGGGTTTTTTTCTTCATCACTACTTAAAAGAAAAGGGTCAAAATTGGGTTGTATTGTAATAGTACCTTCCCCGAAGTTTACAATTCCTTTGGCAGAATGCAAGAATGATCTTCCAAAAATTAATCATGGCTCAAATTCGTCCTCTTCAGGATTTATGATGATATGAACAAAATAGATTTCTCCACGTAGTAGCACCATCAACTCCTTTTTAACTAATTTCTTTCCCTTTCTAACCTCATACTCAAGACAGAGTTTGACTGCGTAGTCGTTCGAGATTAAGTTTTCATTCTTTTCCAAATTGATCTCTCCATCTGATGCATATAAACCATTCACAAAACATTGTGCAATATACCGATCACTATCCTCTTCAGTGTACATTTTGTGAAAGACCAAAGCTTCAGGTTCTTTCTTTCCTCCACTTCCTGCTGTATCTTTGTATTCAGGTGAATCCCAATCTCCTGACCCTTCATTTCGGTCACTAGAGATCTCAATCACGTCCTTTTCTAGGCACATCTTTCCCATACTCGAGTCCATATTACTTTTAAAACAACATAATATCAAAATAAACATTAGTGGGTTAGTCAAAACATATTTAAGCAACTTCCTACACTTACACAATATTAATAAGCACATAGTAATCTTCATTTCAAATAATTCCTTTGCAAAATATGAGTTTTGGGCATACTGTTTTTGTTCAGACAGAAAAGTGCGGCGGTTTGTTGGAAAAGTGCGGCGCACTTTCTGAAAAGTCAATAATTCTTCTTTATTTTCCAGAAACACCGGCGCACTATAGAATGAGTGCGGCGCACTTCTGGAAATTTTATATCTGATTTTTGTTGAATTTTTCACTTGCACAACTTTATCAAAAAGACTTAAACTAGCTATCATGAATTTCTCTAAGAGGCATTTAACAAATAAGGAACATAAGCAATTAGGTAGACAATAATCCAAATAAGCTAATAAGAAAATATTTTTTGCTTTTTTCATTTTTAAATATAAGCTATATAGAAATTTGACAATTATCAATATTTGAAACATATTCTTCATTTAAAAGTTAAGTTACAGATTATGGGTTCTTATGATCAAGTTACTTTTAATTTCAACTTCTTTTCTCAATTAACAATGAAAAGTGCGGCGAACTTTGGAAAAGTGCGGCGCACTTTCTGAAGCAGTAATAATAAGATGGTTTCCGTTTGCCAGAAAACGGTACGGCGATTTTTATAATTTTAGGTTGTAATATTAAAAATGACTTTATCAAAAAATGTTTTCAATCCCCGGCAGCGGCGCCAAAAACTTTGATGTGTTTCAAAAGCTTTAAATTTATAAGACTGAAAATACCGAACAATTATATGGAAACACACGGGTAAAGTATAACCCTCGTTTATAATATAGTATTGTAGGTAAGTCAGGTCGTTCCACAGGAGATTGGCAATTCTAAGATAAAGTCGATAATATTACGAAAAAGGATTATCTTATAGAGTGTCACGGGTCTAAAGATAACGGTCTAATTCAATTAAAAGGCATGTTTGGTTAATGGAACAAGAAATATAATAGATAAACTTGAGTAGATGAATGATTCACGGATGTAATTATAACCGTTTTAAGAATGTTTAGTTGCTTAAAAAGATCGTCTATTATTCATAATGAAAAACCCTTTCGGCCTTTATCTTTAATTATGAAAATTCTATAAGTGTAATCCATGTTTGATGATAAGTAATATAAGCTTGCTAAACCAAGTTCGTTAGACATATGGTTTAGCGTTAAACTGTTTTGTACTTGGGTTAATGTTCGTTTCCTTAGCCAATCCTCACAAGGTTAAGGTCTAGTTGCCATTGTAAACAACTTGGGATATCAAACCATTTAGTCCAGGAGTTCTTTGGACTATATCGGAATATGATATGGAGATCAAACGAAGATTAAAGAATCCAAGTCCAAGAACATCAAGCTTGTATTATTTATATCAAAAATTCATTCAAATAGTCAAGTTTGATCCATTATATCCATATAGTTCCTAACCAAACATGTTAAACTACTCAATAACCATAATAGCAACACATTGAACAAGTAAGATAGATCCAAAATTCATTTCATAAAAAGATGGAAGCATGTTTCTTTACCAAATTTCAAGAACAAAGATCCAATCTAACAATTTCTTCTTAGAACAAAGATATAACTGATGTCTAGCACCTCCAACTTCTGAAATAATGGAACTTTGCTTGCTCTTCTACCCGGAAAAGATGAAGATGAAGGTTTTACCCTTCAAATCTTCCTAAGAACTTTCTTCCATTCTTGGAGAGTGAATTAGTGTGTTATATGAAGATTATGTTGTTGTTGTTTTAAGTGATATTTTCTTCTCCAAATCGTGCTCCATTTATAGTGATGATTGAGAAAGCCAAGAGTTGCACCATTTATGATTTTTTGTGTAACTGATACAGAAAGTGCACCGCACTTGGATAAAAGTGCGCCGCACATCCCTAATAAATTCTTTGCATTAAACTCGCTGACAAGTGCGCCGCACTTGGTTATAAAACCGGCGCACTCGTGCCTCTGACTTCAATAGTCCCTTTCTAGATTCTTTTTTGACGATTGTTAGTTGTAATTAACCAAATTCTTTGCACGTTAAGTCCTTCCTTCCACATTTGGTCCTGAAACAATATTTACATAACAAACGACCCATTCTTTGCAATATTTATTGCGTTAGTACATATATTTCTCGCATTTCTAAGGGTTTATTTTTGTATATTTGGAAGGTGTATCAAATCCCCCATACTTAGCTTATTGCTTGCCCTCAAGCAATCAAAGCGAAAGAATTGGTATTCATTTTAGATTAGAAATCATAAGCACAAATAACGCGACCAAGCAACTCACGAAATTTCTGATAGTTTTTATTTTTTCACTCTACGTCTCAAATTAGTGAAAGGGTAATACCGGGAGTCACTCAAACGCGCAGTCATGAAATGTACAAATTACCATAAGCTTGTACTAGAAACTAAACTCCACCGACATGGCGTAAGCACTGAACATTATCTTCGAAAGAGGTTACATACTTGTAATTTTTGGGTTCGTTTTGTTGAAAAGAGTTTATAAATAAATATCTATCCACCTTATCCGTTTATTCCATCGAACTTCTTCTTTTTGGTGATATTCAGATATTCATACTTTTTTTTGATCCATTCTTGGGGATTTTGGGGGAACTTGCTTTCCCTCCATACTTATGATAAGAACACTTGTAGTTACACGCAACACTTTGAACGGATAAAATTTCATATGATTTAATTAAAAAGTGATTTCAACAAAGTAATTCATTTATATTTTCCATTTTGATAATACCTCTTAATCAGAAAAATGTTTATATCACGCAAGCATGATCTTACTGCGGTCTCGAAAAGATTTCAAACACAAGTTCTAGAATTTTACAAATCATCGGCACTCTAATAATTTCATCCGATACCACTGATTGTTCCAGAAAAAAGCGACAAAGACCATACATACACATCCGTAACGACGGAATAGACATATATGACTGCAATCAAACCCTAACTCGAACAGGCTAAAGGCATCGATTATCTTGGGTATCAAAGATGGATACCCGAAATCTTAAAGTCTAAGGGCGAACCTCACTTTTTCTAATGGGGGCTATTAATATGCTAGTAACGTTATCCATCTCGAGTCAGATTGCTTATGATCATAAATTTTATATTTAATATGGTTTCAAATGTTTTCACTTTTCCAAGTTATCTCCCCCCATACCTAATATGAGCATTGTCTCTAATGCGAAAGATTATAGAGAAATGATAAATAAGGAAAGTGAAATATACTTTTGTATTGCGTATCCTCCAAAACTCTTGCTTGCATTTGTCTTTTCCATCTCCTTTTCCTGTTTTAAATACACATATTCCAAAACATATGCATGATAATAATTATTCTAATTAATTAATAAGTTTTAAAATATTATTTTTAATGCCAACAGAGGCATTTACACATCATAATAATAATAATAATAATAATAATAATAATAATAATAATATTGTTTTTGAAATACGTGTATCCAAACACACACAATCACATATCCATCTTGTGTCATCCAACACTACTCCTCCTCTGCATCATCATGCTGCTGCTGTGGTGGGTGATGTGGATAATACTGCTGGTAGTACTGGTCGTATTGGGGCTGAGCATAACTAGGTGGGTTGTAAGCACCCTGCAATGGAACACTATAAACTCCTCCCATGTTCTCAAAGACACCCTGGTACCTATCCTAGTGATATGACTGTCTGTACTCCATCCTCTATATTTCCTCCTGCCTGATCTCCATGCTACCCATACGCTCATATAAATCCCACATCGAAGCTCGTTGAACTCTCGAAGCTCTCTGGGCGGCAACTCTCTGTACATCATCAACCGGAATATCAAGAATCAATCTATCCTCAGAGTCGATCAACTCTCTCAAGGTAGTCCTGTCTAAATCTCTGCAGTAAACCGGAGTACTCAGGGAACGTATTATCTCTTCAGTCAAAACTCTGCTCTTCCTAGCAATCTTTGAAATGAACTGACCACAACAAATCTGGCTGTCTTTCTGACTTCTAGCTCCCTTCCTTTTCATCCATTTTGCAATCACCCAAGCCATATTTGCATACCCATTCTGATGTCTATCCTCAAACATACTCAACAACCACAGATCACTCCTCAGAATCTTCTCATAGCTAGTTGTCCTCTGACATAATCCGTAAGTGATCATTTTATGCAACACTCTGAGAATCGAGAATCGAACGGAAGTGATTGAGCTCCTAGATAAATGTAAGTCCCTGTCTAGGCTAATCCTTTCCCAATATTCTCTAGCATTAAAGTTTTTATCACTTCTCAAACCTCCTTGAAAATAAGTATCAAAACCTTCTTCTTCTAATTCGTTAGCATGATACAATCCCAAATATTTAAAAAAATGACCCAATTAAACTCATTCTTTTATATTTGGGTCAAGATTGCCACCTCTAGATGGAATGGATGCTACTCACAAAAACAAACCCAACTCACCTCGGTGAGTACTACGCCGGTGTATCCAACTCACGCGCGAGTTGATGTAATTGAGATGAACCACTCACCTCACTGAGTGCTAAATTTGTGGACTCATTTTTTACTAATCTTTGTATATTAAAAAGAACATTTTTTAAAAAACTTTTTTTTACCTATAAATACTCACTATTTCAGCTATTTTCATACACAACTCTCTTAATTTATTTATACACACTTCTCACATTCCTCATTTAATCAAAATGAATTCGTATACATGTATGGGCCTATATGATGTAGAAGAAGGAGAATAAATTAGTAGTTGTAAGAAGAGTTTTATTAAACGAGCGCTTGCGCATATTAATATTAGACCATAAGCAAATTGAGTGACGAGAAACAGCATAACCCGAGATCGTTCTGGTGCTCATGAGCGTTTAGTCGCCGCCTTTTTTACCAAGGACCCGATGTACAATGCAACTAGATTTCGAAAGACGTTCCGAATAGCTCGCCCACTCTTCAACCGAATTGTTAATGCGGTAACTAATCACGATGCATACTGATGTGTTTCAAAAGCTTTAAATTTATAAGACTGAAAATACCGAACAATTATATGAAAACACACGGGTAAAGTCGATAATATTACGAAAAATGATTATCTTATAGAGTGTCACGGGACTAAAGATAACAGTCTAATTCAATTAAAAGGCATGTTTGGTTAATGAAACAAGAAATATAACAGATAAACTTGAGTAGATGAATGATTCACGGATGTAATTATAACCGTTTTAAGAATGTTTAGTTGCTTAAAAAGATCGTCTATTATTCATAATGAAAAACCCTTTCAGCCTTTATCTTTAATTATGAAAATGCTTTAAGTGTAATCCGTGTTTGATGATAAGTAATATAAGCTTGCTAAACCAAGTTCGTTAGACATGTGGTTTAGCGTTAAACCTTTTTGTACTTGGGTTAATGTTCGTTTCCTTAGCCAATCCTCACAAGGCTAAGGTCTAGTTGCCATAGACAAACAACTTGGAAATCAACCATTTAGTCCGGAGTCTTTCGACCTATATCCGGAATGAATGGAGATCAAACGAAGATTAAAGAATCCAAGTCCAAGAACATCAAGCTTGTATTATTTATATCAAAAATTCATTCAAATAGTCAAGTTTGATCCATTATATCCATATAGTTCCTAACCAAACATGTTAAACTACTCAATAACCATAATAGCAACACATTGAACAAGTAAGATAGATCCAAAATTCATTTCATAAAAAGATGGAAACATGTTTCTTTACCAAATTTCAAGAACAAAGATCCAATCTAACAATTTCTTCTTAGAACAAAGATATAACTGATGTCTAGCACCTCCAACTTCTGAAATAACAGAACTTTGCTTGCTCTTCTACCCGGAAAAGATGAAGATGAAGGTTTTACCCTTCAAATCTTCCTAAGAACTTTCTTCCACTCTTGGAGAGTGAATTAGTGTGTTATATGAACTGATGTTGTTGTTGTAAGTGATATTTTCTTCTCCAAATCGTGCTCCATTTATAGTGATGATTGGGAAAGCCAAGAGTTGCACCATTTATGATTTTTTTGTAACTGACACAGAAAGTGCGCCGCACTTGGATAAAAGTGCGCCGCACATCCCTAATAAATGCTTTGCATTAAACTCGCTGACAAGTGCGCCGCACTTGGTTATAAAACCGGCGCACTTGTGCCTCTGACTTCAATAGTCCCTTTCTAGATTCTTCTTTTGACGATTGTTAGTTGTAATTAACCAAATTCTTTGCACGTTAAGTCCTTCCTTCCACATTTGGTCCTGAAACAATATTTACATAACAAACGACCCATTCTTTGCAATATTTATTGCGTTAGTACATATATTTCTCGCATTTCTAAGGGATATTTTATGTATATTTGGAGCGTTATCAAATCCCCCCATACTTAGCTTATTGCTTGCCCTCAAGCAATCAAAGCGAAAGAATTTCGTTTCATTAGATTAGAAATCATAAGCACAGATAACGCGACCAAGCAACTCACAAAATTTCAGTTGATAATTAAATTAGCAGACAGGACTGTGAAATATCCAAAAGGAATAGCTGAAAACATACTGGTGGGAATTGGTAAATTTACTTTCCCTGTAGACTTTATAATTCTAGATATACCCGAGGATATCAAAGTGCCCTTGATCCTCGAAAGACCATTTTTGTCTACCGCCCGTGCTAAGATTGATGTTTACAAAAGAAAGATTACTTTAAGGGTCGAGGAAGAAAGGATTGTTTTCACAAGTGTTAAACCTGCTAGTAGTTTAATTAAGAGGGTCTACATGCTAAGTTTGAGAGAAAGAATGGAACTTGATTTAGAAGCTAGGCTAATAGGAGAGACTTTGGTGTTAAATAGATCATTAGACCCTTTCTTAGAGGATTACGTGGAATTAAATGATCTAAATGAACCATTTGAACTTAGGAGAAATCAAGGAGATGATTTGATGCCCACCATTGAGGAAGGTGAGGTAATTGAGGAATTTAGAACTAGGGATGATGATGACATCAAATAACGTCTATTTTATAGCATCATTTATCCCATGTAAATAACCCATTTTGTATGATTATTGCAAGGAATTGTTACTTAATCGTTTGTATTTGAGAATTGTAGTAATTATGGAGTACTTGGTAAAGATTAGCTAAAAGGCACGCATTTTGGAGCATAAATGAAGAGTTCGAGAAAGTCTACTGATCTGACAGCAAATACGCCGTATTATTCTAGACCTATACGATGTAT
Source organism: Tanacetum coccineum (assembly GCA_026074375.1). Classification (NCBI taxonomy): domain Eukaryota; kingdom Viridiplantae; phylum Streptophyta; class Magnoliopsida; order Asterales; family Asteraceae; genus Tanacetum; species Tanacetum coccineum. Next base: position 17,247 of record BQNB010090337.1, on the reverse strand, counting down.
CCAAGACTTTAACGAATCAAAAGACCATTGCCTGACTTTGAAGAATACGCCGTATCCACATCAGTATATACGTCGTATATTATACTTTGGTCAAATATCAAGAAAAGCACACTTTCAGCCAATACTTCGTACCCAAAGAGCCAATACGTCGTACCCAAGGACCCCAATACACCGTACCGGAGGTGCTCGATATGCCGTATCCAGGAGGTCGGATACGCCGTATCCATACCAGCTCAAGAAAATTCTAGAATATTTTAGTCTTGGAGGCCACGCCAAGCAACCCCGATACGCCGTATTGAGTTCTAATACGCCGTATGGACCAGTTTTTAGAGTCTGTAAATATCAAAACCTAAATACGATTTTAGATATGCTTTTAACCACCAAGTTCGATTCCCAAAAGACAAAAGATGCCAAGAAGGTCCTGCAAAGTGCTCCAATCATTAGGAAAACTCTTGTAATCATTTACACTCTATATACGCGTTCGGTTAGCATAATCTTTCGTTACTTTAATCGTTCATCTATGAATTTGTGTATTGTTACAATGACTATCGGCTAATACCTTTAGGTATTAGCCATGATTATGAAGATTTAATGTTTGGTTTGTTTATATTGATTGCTTCATTCATCGTTGATTGTTGATTATGTTTATTAATTTATACTTGTTTACGTGCTTAAGTATGTGACCTATCATTCAACTGGGTCTAGTCTTACATATTTAATACGCTGCAACTTCGGTGTTGTTTGGGCGTAGGATAAGAGTCCGGGATAACTCTTCATATTGTAATCACAAATATTGACATATCTTTGCCTTTAGATTGCGAGCTTAGTTGGACCATTAGGTGACCTTGGGATCAACGAGCACGTTCTAAATCAATTGGTAAAGACTCGGACAGTAGACTACTAGTATATAAAAAGCCGTTAAGCAGTAAGTGGATAAAGTCTCTATGAGCTAGGGTTTAGCAAGATCACCATTGCCTTAATCCCTAAGATAGATTATAATAAGCAAATAAGGATGCTTTATGCAGATGCATCTAATTGTGACAGAATTAGAGTGTCTAGGTCTTAGGAAGAAGTACCGCCTAAGTCTAGGAATGATATGCCCTTCGAGATAAGTCAATCATTGCACTAATAAACAAACCCGCGTTTTATCGGATTATTCATGGTTAGTATGTTTTCCTTACATTAGGCTTGGCCGCTTCTTTATCTTATGTTTATCAACTTGTGTGTGTTAATTGTCATAAAAACCTTAGGTTAGATACCCAAAACTCGTGCCAGTCTCTTAGGCTGAAAACCCCTTTTTTGCATTAGTTTTAGGTTTAACTTAGATAACTAAAATACTGATAGAATTAGGAATTAACGCTCTCGTTCTTAGTGATCAACACCCTACTTACCACGAAACTTCATCTGACCGGGTACACTGCCCGTTAAAGTGTTGTTTTTAGGTATAGTCGGCATAAAATAAATAGTAAAACTTGATACATAAATAACACCTACACAACGACACATCAAGTTTTTGGCGCCGTTGCCGGGGAGTGAAGTTGTTTAATTCTTATTTATTAGTGTTTTAGTTTAGTTTAGTTTAGTTTAGATTAATTTGCATATTTGTGTGTTTGCTTTCTGCATTGTATATTTTGCATATTGTGTGTTTGTGTGCATTATTACAGTTCGCTATAACCTTCTGAGTCGAATACTCAATACGGCGTATTCAATTTATTGGATACGACGTATAAATGTTTTTCAAACCAATACAGCGTATTCGACTCTATCATCAATACGGCGTATTCAGTTCACTGAATATGGCGTATTAAGTTATTTGACAGTTTTCTTTCCTAGCAAATTTATTACAGGTTAAAATGGACAACCCCAACATTACTACGGAGGAGTATATCAGGCTTGAGGAAGAAAAAGCTCGTAGGCGTGGTAAGGTGTATAACTGGGAAACTGCTACGTATGGTAAAATCTGGGATAATGAAGACGTTCACGATCTCGGATCTGTTGAAACTGCATTCCCATCTATAGTCTTTAATGACACGTTAACATCTGAAGCAACACTCTCGTGTGAGCCTTTAGTAAGTTCTCTTAACAACGATGAAATCGACTTTAGAATATCATTTGACGAATCCGACGATGAATATTGCACGGTAATTTTTGACAAAAATTCATTTTCTTACAAAATAATTTATGTCCACGATTTAAAAACGGATTCGGAAAATGATAATGATAAAGTTAATATGCCTTTGCTTCCATCACCTGAGCCTACGGTCAGTTATTTTGATGATTTAGAATTCTTTAAAGACTTTGAGAATGAATTTCCAACCATTGTTTACAATGATGCTCCAATGTGTAAATCAGACTTCTTAACTGAACCCACTTTAAGTCCTCAACACATCAATGAATTTAATTTGAAAGATGAAACATCATTGTTCGAATGTGATGAAGAGGAACAAAACGTTTTAAACTTTAATGATCTATTTCCTTTTAACGTAATTTATCCCGATGAATTAAAAACGGATACGGACAATGATAATGATAAAGTCGATATTGAACACTCTTCGGGGGATTTATCTGTCAAACCGTTACCTGATGTAATAAATACCGATGTTGGTGCCTATGCACATGGGTCAAATAAGCTTTTGGAAACAAGTCATGATACATCTAATAAATTTTTCAAAACTGAAACTTTTATCAAGGGATTAAATTTTAATATCATGACTTGGAATCATCTTAACAAAGGGATGCCATTCATTTTCCTAATCAAGAATTTGTATGTGCCATTTGGCATCCCGTTCGACCCCAAATTGTTTTATAAGGATGGGATTAAATTGGGGCAAGTCTAACTTAAAGACTTTTCTATAAACAAAAGTGCTTGCCGGGAGACAACCCGAAATGTATTTTCAATTTTTATCGAGTCTGTCTTCCCAGACTGTCTATACGGCGTATCCAAACCCCATGGATACGGCGTATTGATTATCTGGACGTTATCCAGTCTTTATTTTCAGCACAGTCTATACGACGTATTCATTAAATGAATACAGCGTATACAGGTATCAATACGGCGTATCCTGGGGAATGGATACGGCGTATTGACTTCCTGTACAGTTTTAGGTATTTATTTTGAGTCTAACCAAACGAATACACGGAGATAGAATTGCATTTGTTTTCTGAGAATTTATACAGGACCTCGTGAAAGAAAATTGACGAATGATTGGAGAATTTACAAATCTGGAGATCTTGAAGTGTTGGAGTCTTGAAACTTCAAGACGGCTGTTCAACACGAATTCTTGCTAATAAACTCAACATGGAGAATCTACCGAGCAATTATCAGGGGAGTTTCTCATTCTAATTCTTTTTAATTCTCGTATTTTTAATGTTTTATCTATACAACGAGGACGTTGTATAATTCAAGTGGGGGGATGGAATTAGAATGTTTACTTGTCCTATTTTTCACACTAAAATGCTTAAATTATGCTCAAATTTAAAAAAAATCAAACATACTTTTGTGAAATTGCATAATACATAACCCGCACACAATAACCCTTGTTAGATATTGTGAGGATTTAACCTTTCCGTTTCTAAATGTTTGCCCAAATTCTACAAAATATGAGTGTGCCGGTGATGTTGTAGACTTTACAACTTAGCTTGGTATATCACTCGAGACCACAGTGATGAGTATTATGGATTTAATTAGAGTAATTGTTTAAATCGGTAAATTTTTAGGATTACACCCAAATCGCCTTTACATGTTGCTTATTAACTAACTACACCGGTTAGTTAACCTCCCGTTTGAACCCTTTTCCACTCTTATCTTTAGAGTGATGATCCACTAGAACAACCCACTATAAAAAACCCCTAAGCCAAGCCCTTTATAGGAATTACAAACCAACTATTTGTTTTTTCGTTACACCCTTACACCTTAACCTAACCCTGTTAGATTAAGTTTTAATTTAAAGTTGCTATGTTTTCTAGTTTGCTTTACAGTGTAAAGTTTGTATTCCCGAGTCTTGTGGTTCATTTCTATCTTTGTGCGGTTGAAAAATTTGCACATGCAAATGAGAAAATGTATATTAGTATCAACACTCATTGATTTTACTAACCGTCCGATAAGTTAATGGTGAAACCACAGAACGAAAACTACTGAAGAGAAATTATCGAATTATTATGATCGTGAAGATGGTGAAACTACACCGAGATTTGAAGTATAGTTAGCAAAAAAAATTGAAAAAATGAGAAAAATACAAAAAGAGAGAAAAAGAAAGTTTGAAGATAATCGTTTCACAACTACCGAAGGAATTACACGAAGGATCGATTATTCGTTGATACGTCTTACACATCAATGATGTAGAGTATTGTATAAATTGGAAGATATTGCAATTTACACTTGTAAGAAAGTATGTAAAGTTTTGATGATTGGAAGTTGAAACCATTACGGGAATGGCCAAACTTAGGTGTTGTTTTTATCGATGATCAAGACGTTGTAAATAGTTGTGTCTTTATCATGGTAACAGTAGGGAAAAAGTGTCTAGCAACTTGTACTTTAGGCTTAATCTATTTGTTTCTTGATTTTTATTTAACAACAATTTACTTCCGTCGTTACGGCCATGTATGCATATCTTGTTCGAGCGTGCATGTCTATTCCGTCGTTACGGCCATGTATGCATATCTTAGCTGCCTCGTTGGTTTAAGACTTTTGGTGAAAGTTTAGAATGTTCTTAACCCTAATATCATTATTCCATCCTAACCGTTGGTTAAATTTGAATGAGGATGTGATCGAACACACATGTCTATTCCGTCGTTACGGCCATGTATGTGTGCTTCAGCTGCCTTGTTAGAGTGGTACTTCTGGTGAAAGATTGTAGAATGATCAACCGTAAGCCTTTCCATACAAAAACCCATATTTACCTTTATAAACTTGTTTACTACTCCTTGGCTTTATTAGTGGAGATGTGTATCCTTTCCAAACTTATGATAGAATACTCGTCACGACCGAGCAATTGAGCAAATTAGTTACATGTTACCACATAGATTAATTAAGCGATTTGAGTGTTTTCATCTTCCTATTTCGTGAGGTGTTTGCTTGTGTACTTGTAATAGATCAAATAAATGCTTTAACAGAAAATATCCTTAGGGATACATTTTTTATAGAACTTCTAAAGCTACTTGTAGACAAGAAGGATTCCAAGTGGGGGATATTTGATATGACATCAGAATAACCGTCTATTTTTATAGCATCATTTATCCCATGTAATTAACCCATTTTATATAATTATTGCACCCGAATTGTTTTCTTAATCGTTTATATTTGGAAGAATTACAGTAATTATGAAGTACTTAGTGAAGATTAGCTAAAAGGCACGCATTTTGGAGCATAAATGAAGAGTTTGAGAAAGTCTACTGATCTGACAGCAAATACGCCGTATTATTCTAGACCTATACGACGTATCCAAGACTTTGACGAATCAAAAGACCATTGCCTGACTTTGAAGAATACGCCGTATCTACATCAGTATATACGTCGTATATTATACTTTGGTCAAATATCAAGAAAAGCAACACATCAGCAGCCAATACTCCGTACCCAAGAAGCTCGATACGCCGTACCCAAGATGTACAAAACACCATACCGAAGTAGCCCAATACGCCGTACCCAATATGTACAATACACCGTACTGGAGGTGCTCGATACGCCGTGTCCAGGAGGTCGGATACGCCGTATCCATACCAGCTTAAGAAAATTTTGGAATATTTTATTCTTGGAGCCCACACCAAGAAACCCCGATACACCGTATTAAGTTCCAATACGCCGTATCGACCAATTTTCAGAGTCTATAAATACAAAAACCTAAATACGATTTTAGATATGCTTTTAACCACCAAGTTCGATTCCTAGAAGACAAAAGAAGCCAAGAAGGTCCTGCAAAGTGCTCCAATCATTAGGAAAACTCTTGTAATCATTTACACTCTATATACGCGTTCGGTTAGCATAATCTTCGTTACTTTAATCGTTCATCTATGAATTTGTGTATTGTTACAATGACTATCGGCTAATACCTTTAGGTATTAGCAATGATTATGAAGATTTAATGTTTGGTTTGTTTATATTGATTGCTTAATTCATCGTTGATTGTTGATTATGTTTATCAATTTATACTTGTTTACGTGCTTAAGTATGCGACCTATCATTCAATTGGGTCTAGTCCAACATATTTAATGCGCTGCAACTTCGGTGTTGTTTGGGCGTAGGCTAAAAGTCTAGGATAGCTCTCCATATTGCAATTTATATATCTAGACCAATAGGATCACAAATATTGACCTATCTATGCCTTTAGATTGTAAGCTTAGTTGGACCATTAGGTGACCTTAGGATTAACGAGTACATTCTAAACCAATTGGTAAAGACTCGGACAGTGGACTACTAGTATATAAAAAGCCGTTAAGCAGTAAGTGGGTAAAGTCCTTATGAGCTAGGGTTTAGCAAGATCACCATTGCTTTAATCCTTAAGATAGATTATAATTAGCAAATAAGGATGTTTTAAGCGGATGCATCTAATTGTGACAGAATTAGCGTGTCTAGGTCTTAAGAAGAAGTACCGCCTAAGTCTAGGAATGGCATGCCCTTCGAGATAAGTCAATCATTGCACTAATAAACAAACCTGTGTTTTATCGGATTATTTATGGTTAGTACGTTTTCCTTACATTAGGCTTGACTGCTTCTTTATCTTCTATTTATCAATTTGCGTGTGTTAATTGTCATCAAAACCTTAGGTTAGATACCCAAAACTCATGCCAGTCTCTCAGGCTGAAACCCCCCCTTTTGCATTAGTTTTAGGTTTAACTTAGATAACTAAAATACTGATAGAACTAGGAATTAACGCTCTCTCTCTTAGTGATCGACACCCTACTTTCCACGAAACTTCATCTGACCGGGTACACTGCCCGTTAAAGTGTTGTTTTTAGGTATAGTCGGCACAAAATAAATAGTAAAACTTGATACATAAATAACACCTACACAATGACACATCAAGTATTTGGTGCCGCTGCCAAGGAGTGAAGTTGTTTAATTCTTGTTTTTATTAGTATTTTTAGTTTAGTGTAGTTTAGATTAATTTACATATTTGTGTGTTTGTTTTGTGTGTTTGATTTCTGCATTGTATATTTTTGCATATTGTATGTTTGTGTGGTTTTCTGCTCTATTACAAATCACCGTTAAGCAGTAAGTGGGTAAAGTCTCGATGAGCTAGGGTTAGTACGACATACACTGGGTGTTGTCCTCTTAGAATGAATTATAATCAATATATTAGTATGCTTATGCGGAAGCTCAATTGGAGACAGAATTAGCGTGTCCAAGATCTTAGGAGAGAAGTAACCGCCTAAGTCTAGAATTGAAATGCCCTTCGAGATAAGTCAATCATTCACTAAAAACAAACCCCTGCATTTTATCGGATTAATAATGTGATAACGTTGTCCTAACATTATTTCCTCCGACCAGATTTCACTAATCATTTGTTTGTCTTCTTGTGTGTGTTTATTGCTTTACTTGTCATCAAAACCTTAGGTTAGATAACTAAACCCGTGCCAGTCTCTCAGGCTGAAACTCCCCTTATCATTAATTTAGGTTTAACTTAGGTCTAACATAAATTAGATTAATTTAGTACTAACATAGATAACTAAAATACTGATAGAATTAGGAGTTAACGCTTTCACTCTCAGTGATCGACACCCTACTTACCAACGAAGCTACATCTTGACCGGGTACACTGTCCGTTAAAATGTTGTTTTTAGGTATAGTCGGCATAAAATAAATAGTAAAACTTGATACATAAAATACCTACGCACAACGACACATCATATACCTTTTGATATAATTTTATATAAGTTCTCTTTTCTACGTGTTATGTTTAACTTATTATAAAGTGTTGTCTCTTTTGATATGCAGCGAACGATCCTTTTGGGATGAAGGCATGGAAGAAGTCATGAATGTGAAGTTTCTTGCTGATAGATCGACGTCATGAAAATGGAGATGGTGAAAAAAGATCATGATCGTCGGAGTGGGAAATTAGATGGCGGCGGCTAGGTTATTGAGATGCGAAGATACAGAGGTGGGAGGCGGCTAGGTCTTTAGGGGTGTGGAGATGGAACAAGATAAAAAGTCATAAACAAATTAACAGCTAGCTTTTTGACTGTTCAAAAGGGTAGTTTTGGTACCGAACAAAACCGACGACTTTGATGATATGGGCAAATATTTTTTCCCACCACTTAAGTCTTTTTATTTTTCATTGAAACATTGAATTAATGTGCACCTTCTTATGGATATGATTTGATTATACAGATGTACATACACGTGTATTGGGTATAATGCATATAATGTAGTCATATTCATCAAAGCATATGGTCATGTGCATTTGTAAGGTATGGATAAATATGCCTTTATATTTTTTTTAGCACTTGAGACTAAAGGAGTATAATGAATTAATCTTTATATTAATAACTTTCAAGCTAATAATACTATTATCATTAGTATCAACCTACTATTATATACTCCGTATTTTTTTCTTCATATGCACATTAGCACATATTTGTATTGGGGCCTTTTAATTTAGTCAACTCTTATCTGATAATATGACACATGATTAACCTTAATGAGATCTCAAAACTCAGAAAGCCCCAATGAGAGAGATCATTGATGAAATTCGAGATTCACTAGATAAGAAAAATAATTCTCCATCTCCGTCCCCTAAATAAGTGTCCACTATTGACTTTTTAAGTGTTTTTTCTATCAATTTTGACCTTAAATTATTTTCTTTTGTGTTATATAAATACTTAATGAAAATCTATATCAACTGAAAATATATTTAAAACCAATCCACTTATATAGATTTTGCACAAGTATTATATAGCCACAACAAGAAAATAGTTAAGGTCAAAGTTGACTTAAAAAATGACTTCGAAAGTCAAAAAGTGAACTCTTATTTAGGACGGCTTTTGAGGGAGTTTTAAAATTAGTTTAGAATCTTAAAGCCATCGAAAAACTCCTTAAAACGCACAAACTATACCCTCACACTCTTTAAAACACACAATCCCTAAACTCTCAACTTTTGTAGACTGCACAGAAGTAAAACGTCGGCGGAACATTTATATTTAACCAATAAAACGGTATTCCTCAAATACACGAACCTGTTACATTAGCGGAATAAGAAACAAAAACCGTTCGATTCTTCGCGTTATATTAGTTCAGATGAACGATCCATAAGTATTTCAAATTACACCGAAATTCAGAAAAATAAGCATTACTCAGCCAAACACATACGATTTAATCACCGGAGAAATGTAAAACAAATAACAGAATTTAACAGCTCGTTTATTTAAATAGCAATACGCGTTTATAATCTAAAAAAATGTTAAAACCACTGTTTTATTTTCGATGCCTCCAACTTAATATTGAATCATCTTCTACATTTTTGCTACAACTCGACACGCTACATTACAAGCACGTCGTATCAACATTCCGATGCAACTCGTGTGCATAGCAAGGGTTACTGCATGTTAATAATAATTAATAATAATAATAATAATAATGAAGTGAAGGTTATTTCTCGTCATTTAATGTGATTAATCCGATTAAATTTCCTAAGTTTTCTTATGGTTTGCTTTATGTCACGTGTACAGATGGTTTTTCCTCCATATTGGAGTCATTTTTATTGTAAAGGGCTGTTTACCGTATGGTGACTATGTACATACGCGTTAGTGGAAAGTTCAAAGCTAACTGCTTGAGGTTAATTTGAATTAGTCAGTCACATTCAGTGTAAGTTAACAAAGAAATTATTTGGTTTGTTTAATATATTTTACGAGAGGGGTAAAGAGCTAGAGATCCCCTTTTACCCAAAAAAACAGATTAAGAAATTGAACAATCAACGATAAATTGAACTAGTTAGTTTTGATGGAATAGTCAAACACATCTGTTTCTTGTCATTCAAGTTTAGGGATTATAAATGATGAATCCAATCGAATCTAATAATAATTAATTAATGGCTGGTAGAAAGGAGGAAATAGAGAGATTCATAAAGCAGCACAAGAAAAGATTAATAATATGTGCTCTCATACTTGTTTTTGTGCTCTCATTAACATTTTGGATTCTTCAGGATGATGACAGACAGGTATTGGCTGTATAAAAAATTATGAATATTGATTTAGTTTGCATTTGATAGTTATGTTCCAAGTAAAGCTAGAAAATTTCCCACCATTGTTACATATTTGGGGATTAACCCACTAATTTCTGCCTGTTTAGCTGAGGAAAGACTTATTTGGGTGTGTTGGACCTGTTTTACTCATGTTTGATTGTTTCGGGTCTGAATTTCCTATTTTCTATAATGCAATTAGGCCCTAGACCCTCGTTGCGAAAGGCCTATAGACGCCTTTCACCATAGAATATTAAAAATTTACGTTCGACCACCAATTTAAAAAATTAGCCAAGAGTCTAAGAGACTTCTAACTTAAATCCTGTTAGCAAGTCGTTATTCCTGTGTATTTGAAGCCATCCCAATTCCAAACAAGAATCACTGTTTTTGCCTTATTTATTAAACAAGCAGTATTCATCTCTGACCTAAACGCTTCTTATTGCTACCACGCCACTCGCCACCATTACACATGAGTAAGAATTTTTCAAATTTTTGTCTATAGTTTTAAATGTTTTATATAACGATTAACGAGTGTGTCAAATATGAGTATGAGATATGATTTTTAATTTTTTTGTTTTTGGTAATCTTACTGGTATATCCTTAGACCACCACCAAATGGCTAGTGGTGAGGTCCTTGGTTTCCACACAAGAGGTCAAGGGTTCATACCTCGCTAGGTGTGTACATTTGGGGGTGGCTAGGGCAGAAACGGTCCCGGGGTCAACTCGGTGAGGCCATGTACATCTGAGTCAAAAAGGCTTGCCCTTCCCGGGTAACTTAAACAGGGAAAACCACATCCCTTTTACTAATATAGTTTTAATAAAGTTATATGCAAGGTTCTATGCATTATATTTTATTTTGTTACTTCTTCCAACCCTTACTAGGGAACTAGTAATGTGAGGGAAGGGTGAAAGGAACAGCTTGGGATAACCCACTTGACCCGCTCCTTTAAGGCTATGATTTTTTTTACTCATCTGATTCTTTAGAAATGAACTTAATCCAGATCAGACTGCTCACAAGACAATGCGTCGGAATTGGCATCACTAAATATTAAGCTTAGTAATGTAGCTGATTTAGAATACTATGTGAAAGTTGAAATAGCTTGAAAGTATAAATACTCCAAACTTACTCCTCTGAGTTTTCTGTTAACCAATAAAATTGTTGGGTTTGTGTTCTCCCATTTTTAGATCAGTTTTCAGGAGTTCAAAAACAAGCTTCTTGAGCCTGGTTTAGTGGACCACATTGTTGTCACAGATATGTCAGTTGCTAATGTTTATGTGAAGAGTTCATTGTCCAATACAACTCAAAGCAATGATGAAGCTATCCAGGGTACTACCAGTGGCAACGGCTCTAAACGAACTACCAGCCATTATGAGTGCTATTTTAATATTGGAAGTGTGGACACTTTTGAAGAGAAGCTTGAGAAAGCTCAGGAATTAATGGGAATAGATCCACACGATTATGTTCCAGTTATGTTTTCTTCTAAAACAAAATGGCTTAAAAACTGTATGTTGCTTCTTGAGATATTAATGCTTCTAGGAACCCTATATTTCATCAGCGTCGGCTCAATTTTAAAGGGTGGTCGTGGTATTTTTAACTTTGGCACAGCGCAAGTGACAAAATTAGATAAAAATTCCAAAAACAAGGCAAGCTTTCTCTTTAGTTACTAGCATTCAGAGGTGGCAAGATGGTTAGGTCGGGCGGGTGAGTTAACAGGTCAAAATTGGTACCCCTAAACACTTTTTTGTCTAGTTCTTTAGGAATATCAGTACAGTAATTGTGATTTTGAAAATATTGTTAGTACTAATCTAAATCATTGAAGATAGATTCTCACTGATATTCAACCATTTCGACCAATTTAGTATATAACTCAACCAAGTTGACCTATTCATATACAAATGGGGTGACAATCCACTGCAAGCTCGGTGGAAACTAAATTTCATAATACCTAGTACCAAGCCATTGTTAATTTTTGTGTGATGGACTGGTTGTCACTCAGGTATACTTTAAAGATGTAGCTGGTTGCGATGAAGCAAAGCAAGAGATCATGGAGTTTGTGCATTTCCTCAAAACCCCGAAGAAATACGAAGAGTTAGGAGCAAAAATTCCAAAAGGGGCTCTACTTGTAGGACCACCTGGGACAGGGAAGACACTTCTTGCGAAAGCAACTGCCGGTGAATCTGATGTGCCGTTCTTGTCCATATCCGGTGCTGATTTTGTGGAAATGTTTGTTGGCGTTGGAGCTGCCAGGGTCAGGAACTTATTTCAAGAGGCAAGGAAATGTGCACCCAGTATTATATTTATTGATGAAATTGATGCAATTGGTAGTTCAAGAGGTCGTGGGGGGTTTTCTGGTCATGATGAGCGCGAGAGTACTTTAAATCAGTTGCTTGTAGAAATGGATGGATTTGGAACCACTTCAGGAGTTGTTGTATTTGCTGGGACAAATAGGCCTGATGTTTTAGACAAAGCTTTGTTGAGGCCTGGTCGTTTTGACCGTCAGATCTCAATTGATAAACCTGATATTAAAGGCCGTGAACAAATTTTTAGAATATATTTGAAGACGTTGAAGCTTGTTGAAGAACCGTCATATTACTCTCAGAGGCTTGCTGCACTGACTCCCGGTTTTTCTGGAGCAGAGATAGCCAATGTTTGCAATGAAGCTGCACTAATTGCTGCCAGGTGCGAGTGTTCCGTGATTACGACAGAGCACTTTGAGGATGCTATAGATAGAGTCATTGGAGGTTTGGAGAAGAAAAATAGGGTATCTTCCTTACATTTATTCTCAGTTATGAATTCACTGAAGTTTTCTATTTTATACTATTGTGAGTTTAGTATCTCGTACGATGCAAATTGGGAAAAATATGAACATAATTTTGTTCAAGAATGCTTGCATAAAGCTTTTGTTGTTCCTTGACTCATCTTGCCAATGTTATTTTCTGTTTGTGGATCACTAGAAAGATATAAATGACTAACAAAACATGCACATAGAATATGAGATTGATTGGATTCTTTTTAACAGGTCATAAGTAAACTGGAAAGGAGGACGGTTGCTTATCATGAATCAGGCCATGCTGTCGCTGGTTGGTTCTTGGAGTATGCAGAACCCTTGCTTAAAGTGACAATTGTTCCTCGAGGCACAGCTGCACTTGGTTTTGCACAGTATGTCCCTAATGAGAACCTATTGATGACCAAAGAGCAGCTTTTTGATTTGACTTGCATGACTCTTGGTGGTCGAGCAGCTGAGCAGGTGAACTAATCAACACTAAACCATTAATTTGTTTCTCATCAGTGATGGAAATTTTGACCAATATATGTTCAACAGGTCAAAAAGGTAAAAAGAAATACCGAATAAGGAAGCATATTAGATGGGTCAGAAGTTATCCATTGTACTAAACCTTTTGTGATTAATACAATTTACCGGGGTAACCCTTTACCCAAAAAAAAAAAAAAAGTTATCCAAACTGTATTTTAAAGAATACAACTTCCCCAAATCATTTAGCAGATAACCTATACTGAATTATTGAATGAATTAAATACTGTAATCATGTTTGACACTAATTATACTCGCACTTGAGTGCTTTTGACAAAACGTGCTTGGGGACAATCCAACCTGAAAATTACTCATGTTTACCCGTTACCTCACTGTCCATATTAATGCCTCTAGTCTTTATGACAGTTCATGAACTTGGGTTAATTAGTAAAACTATCTTATATCGGGTGCCTGGTTGGGAATTCTTTTTCATTGATTTTGCGCACTTATAACATGAAAGTAATTCAAATATTTAATACTGTACCTCTGTGCATGTTTAAATAATATCAAAACGCTGCATACCAAGTAAGCATATGCAATTGGTCTCAGTTGTCGACAAATGAGCACAATAGAGTTTAATATTATATTATCATCAACTAAACAACTCCGATGTTCATATAACTAATAATTTTGTAATAATGTGATGGTTTTAGAGTGTAGCTTAATACGTTCCAAAAATAGAAATGTTTTAATTGTTCATTGACTGAGAAGTGTAGGAGAGTTGAAAGATTAATTTATTTAGCTTTAAGTCCGTTCTGTCATTTTTCAAACTATTCTACTTAGGTAACTTATATATGTTGATCATTATTAATATAATTGTGTCCAAGTGGCAATTATGATCCTTTTAATTTTGAATGGGACATGTTGTGTTATGTGTCAGAAAATTACCTCTGCGGTTGTCACATGTGTGCTAAAGAATTAGAATATTTTGAGCAGGTTTTGATTGGAAAGGTCTCAACGGGTGCGCAGGATGACTTGGAAAAGGTGACAAAGATGACGTATGCTCAGGTAGCACTGTATGGTTTCAGTGAGAAAGTTGGTCTTCTATCTTTCCCGCAAGATGATAAAGCATATGGAGTAAGAAAGCCTTACAGCAGCAAAACCGGTGCCATAATCGACAAAGAAGTGAGAGAATGGGTTGCAACAGCATACAAACGTACAGTGGAACTGATAGAGGAACATAAAGATCAAGTATCTCAGCTTGCAGAGCAGTTGCTCAAAAAGGAAGTGCTACATCGAGAGGACTTGGTCTGTATACTTGGACAACGACCTTTTCAGCAAAGTGAACCAACAAACTATGATAGGTTTATAGAGAAGGTAACCAAAGATAAGCAGGTATAAAATGAGAACTTACTGACTGGAGGTATGCAGATTTATTAAAATGAACATCTCATTTGTAGTAATTTGTTCATTACTAGATGACCAAATTAAGAATGTTATGTAGAAATATTTTTATTTGGAAATGCATGGTGTACAGCCATTAGAAGATGTTCACTTTACTTTTGAGCCCTATTGTGATCTGCACATACTTGTCTTGTCCGATGAAAATTGCAAGTTTGCAACATTGGACTCGAGCTTTTACGAGTCCAGCTTTTCTTGGCCAGTATGCAAAGCTAGAACAGAAAACAAACTAGAAGTTTATAACGAGTTGAGCTCCAAGCTAGAAAGGGCTCGAGACGGATTCATTTAGAGCCAAAGGGCTAAACTGAAAATATACTAAATGAATTGCAAATCTGGGGCCATTTTTCCACTACCTTATGTGATCTCGCCGATGGTCACCACTACCTTATCTGGATCTGAATTAGAGTTAATTGTTTGGTCCTTGTGGTTATGCCCGAAATGCATGTTTCGTCCTAAAATGTTAAAAATTACACCACTGGTCCTGGTTATCCCAAAATGCCACTTTCTATCATGAAAGGTTAGTGTATTTGTTGCCTTATATGCCTAAATGGTCTGAAAAATGTGTTATATGCCTGAGACTTTATACATGTAGTTTTAATGGTAGTTCCTAACACCCCTAGTGGTCTGAAAATGGTCTGAGACTTTATACACGTAGTTTTAATGGTAGTTCCAAACACCCCTAGTGGTCTGAAAAATGGTATCCAAACACCCCTTATGGTCTGCAAATGGTCTGAGACTTTATACACGTAGTTTTAATGGTAGTTTCAAACACCTCTAATGATCTGAAAAATGGTATCCAAACACCCCTTATGGTCTCCAAAACACCCTTTATGGTCTGCACATAATCTGTTCTGTTGGAAAATTCTTATCAATGGTAGAATCTTCAAAGGCTACCGTTAAGGATTATACAAAGCTGTTGGTGACTGATGAGATGGTTGAGTATGTTTTGGAGAAATATGGAAAGAATTGGAATTGTGAGGATGAAATAGCTGATGTCATACTTGAAGACTTGTGGTTGAAATATATGAAAGATTAGTGTATTATTTGCAGACTGTGTTTATGGGTTGTTTGGAAATGTATTGTATATATACATTTAACCTGTCTTAACCTATTAACTTCTAGATGATAAGGAAAAGGGAAAGGAGGCAGAGCACGATCATTTGAGGGTGAATAAAGGTATGCATTTTGTTGTATTGAGTCAAGGTTTTTACTTACTGAGTCAAGTTGGATAAATACAACATATTATATATTCCAATGCTTGCAGTAGTGGTTCAAGTATCCAGTGATGAAGATGATTCTAGTGAAGGCTTTTTTGGTGATGAAGATGTTGTCTTGTTTAATGATGTTAAATATCCACTCACTGATTGCCATAATATACATCACACAAAATCAAAAGAACGACCTCTATAGGGCGTTTTAAAAAGACATTCATACTCATTACATTGATTTGAAATATAAATAAGTCTTGCATCATTTCATAACATAATAAAAAGATTTGCGAAAACATAAGTACATGATAGCGGAAGCATAAAACGTTTAAAATGACAATGAGTATGATAAATAGATAAGTCTTGAAAAGTGTAGTCAGGAAGATACCACACAGCAGTTCAAATAAGAATCCAAATCAAGTACCTGAAAGCATGCTTAAAACTGTCAACATAAAGTTGGTGAATTCGCAGGTTTTAGTTATATCATAAGTATGGAACACAACAATTTAAAACGCATGATCATTGTAACACATACAACAATCACAAAAGTATATTTACGTTGCTCTAGCTCATGACACCGATGTTACGACAGTTTGTATGCCAATCAATTTCAGACATAATAAGATATTAAATGCCCAGGTAAATGTTCAACCCGAAACATCCGCATTCCGACATGGTATACGTTCGTTAGTTCGTCTCTCGAACTAGTAAGCGCTACTTACCCGAACGGGAATGTCTATCCCAAATAGATCTATTTATAACACTTGCGCCTACACAAGGTAACTAACGGTTCATGATAGTGTGGCATGGTGAGTTATCGCTACTTAGACAACACGTAAACAAGTAAAATATTCAAGCAAAATTTGTGTCCAAGGTTTAAAAATAAGCAATGCTTTCACTCCAAAAATAGTAATGTAAAACGATAAAACGCGGGGCTACAAACTCACCTTGATTGGTGAAATGAAGTAGTGAAAAGGCTAGGAGAACGATCTCACGGTAAAAGACGACGGTACACAGTCATGAGCTAAAGAATAAACGGTAGGGTTCAGAATAAGTACGACGTGAATTACGAATATACTTAAGGATTTAGAAAGTAGTTGTACGATTATTACGAAAATGCTTTAGTATCGTTGGTTGTGTGGTAGTCGTAGTGGT
>BQNB010090336.1:0-10571 GCA_026074375.1 Tanacetum coccineum | reverse complement strand
TAGGATTTACTAAATGATAAGAGGAACTAGGATAAACCATGTTTTAAACCTGTATTTGTTATTATGGTCTCCCCGATCATATAACTATTCGCACACCCTTGTTTCGCACTCATTTTTAGTGCAAGATACCCCTAGTACACCCCTCTGAGCATATCCTTTTCACGGTTCTCGTAACTTTTCGGTGGATTCCGGATTATTAATGAAGAGCATTGTTTACACCTTTACCAAAATGTTACACCCAAATCGTCTTAGCCTTCCTTGTATGTACTCATTTTTAGTACATTATTGTTATCACATTTGTAAACCTAGTTAATTATTTGCTTGAGTACATGGTTGCTAAGTCGAGTCTTTTATCAGTGTATACAGTTTTGGGACGATTGTGATTCATGGTAGTTTTTATTTTATGGAGAAAATGGGAAAGACAGTCAAATTATTACCCTCATATGTGCTTAATACACTCTATGTTATTTTGATCCTTTCAATTCGGGCCATTAGTTAGTTTGTGTTTATGAGTTCTAAAACTCAAGTGTAGGTAAACCCCAAGTCATGTATTATTATGTTTCAGCAGATGGCAGGGCAAAAGTGTACGGAAAAAAAATATAAAAAAAGTAAAAAGAAAAAAAAAGAAAAAGAAAATAAAAAAAATAGAAAAAGAGAAAAAAAATGTACGGGCTGCCATCTTGCTTATGTTTATGTTTATGTCAAGATAGTGTCAGAAAAGAAAAAGAAAGAGTTTGATGTAGAGTTTGAATATCTTTGTCCTAGTGTGGTCGAGTCTTGGCTTAGTAACGCCTTCGCATGTATTTTTGTATATTAATTAACTCACCACCACCTAAAATCCACCCAAATATGTCCCATCTGTTTCCGTTTTCGTTTAACTTACACCCAAACATCACAACCTTTAAAAGACCTATTTGATAGTAATTCCTAGGTGCTTATGCCACAGCGGTGGAGGTTTGATCTTTTAGCAAGTTTATGGTAATTTGTATACTATGACAAGTAATGAGTGTTATTTTCCCGTTTCCCATACTGTTATAATTCATTATACACCTGAGAGAAAGAGAGAATCCAAACACTTATGTGAGGTGCTAGTATATAATTTATGTGTTATTAATTACGAAGTCTAGTAGGTTGTGTCATAAACTATCTTTAAAGAGTAACTTAAATGCCCCCGATATTGCTATTGTCTAGGTAGAAAATCCCATTTGCTTGAGTACAAGCAAATCCCAAGTGTAAGGGTGCTTGATGAGGTGTCGTTTTATATACTTTTTTGGGGTCATTTAACCCCTTAAATCAAGCAAATATGCTCAGAATACGTGTTTAATTATTTTTTTGTGTTTTTAGCACTTGGATGGTATTTGGAGGAAATACACGTGACTTGAGCTCATTTGGAGAGGAAACGGATGAGAGTACAACTCTACACCAAAGTCGAAGAAGAAAATGCGTACAAACTCTAGAGAAAGCGTCGCAATTCCTTGCGACGGCGTCATGATATTAAAGTGACGGCGTCAGGATTTTGGCGATGGCATCAGAAGTAGCCGACTTAAAGAATCCCATAGAATATTCAACGGGATGACGGCGTCACGGGATAAAGATAACCATTCAATTTGCGTGCAAAGTAGTATATATTGTTTTGATCATAACTCCTTTATACGAACTCGGATTTCGACGATTAAACTACCCACGCGACAGTGACGAGAAAATCTACAAGATGGTGAAAAAAGGTTGTGGCGACAGCATCGCTAGAATCGCGATGCCGTCCGGATGATTCGACTTAATTTATGCCTATAAATACAGCCTCATAACTTTGTTTTTTGTAAGCCCCTAACCCTAAAGTCGATTCAAGGGTTTAGGTATGTGTTTTTCCCGCAACTTAGAAGGTCTAATTTATTCTATAAACATCTTGTAATGGTTTGATTATCATTTATATCTTAATTCATGTCTTCAATTCTCTTTGTTGATTATGATTTCTCTTGTTTAAGTATGTTTGGCTAATTCATCTAGTATTTATTTAGGAATGCATAAAACTTGTCATTAATTAATTAGATCTTATTGTTTTCTTATTGATGTTGTGGATCTTTTATATTCATCATTAAGGCGTGACAAATTTAAGAGTTTAATTGATTATAGTTTATAATTCTTATCTCCTATTGCTTCTTGTTGATGAGTGTGCATGTTAGGCTCTAGAAAACTAGCTTCTTAATTGCTTGCGAAGACGTCTAGGGAAACGTGATTGTGTAGAAATGATATCGTCGGTAACAATCTTCATACTACCTTACCCATTTGTGGTTGATCACTTTTTAAGTGTTTTAATGCATGTAATGTACTCTTAGGGGTCTTGTAATAATCTTCATACTATCTTACTTGTGTGTTGCCTTAACGGAATATTACATAGACGGCGGGTTCGTGTAATTCGTTCATGAATTAGGAAATACTTACATATTACATCGCAAGGGTGACAAAGCAATAGGTAGAATTGGATAGCTTGCAAGGAGTAGTGCATCCTAGGTAAATATGCTTCATTGTATAATTGTTTTCTAGTTTATTTTATTTCTTACAATTAGGAGTAGTAATTAGTTGAGTCAAAACCCCTTAAAACTCGAGATTTTACTTGCTTTCATAAAACGTGAAAAATACAAAAATAATCTTCTTTCAACCCTTAGACTTGTTACGTTTACTTCGAGCCTTCCCAACTTATTCTTCCTTAGAGAACGATAACAACCTCTGAGTCTTACCTATACTACATTACACGTACATGAAGCCTAATCAATCAAATACAAACGATTAAGTAACAATTTTTTGCAATAATTATACAAAATGAGTTAATTACATGGGATAAATGATGCTATAAAATAGACGTTATTTGATGTCATCAATGATGTGTCACATAATTAGCGGCATTCTTTAACTTAAGTTTTAATTCTCTTTATTAGATACATTGATGATGTGTTATTTTATACATTTTTTCGGGGTCATTTAACCTCTTAAATCATGCAAATATGCTCAAAATACGTGCTTAATCGTTTCTTTTTGTGTTTTTAGCACTTGGATGTCATTTGAAGAAAATACACATGACTTGGGCTCATTTAGGGAGGAAATGGATGAGATTACAGCTCTACACCAAAGTCGAAGAAGAAAATGCGTAGACTCTAGAGAGGCGTCGTAATTCCTTGCGACGGCGACATGATGTTAAAGCGACGGCGTCAGGATTTTGGCAACGACGCCAAAAGTAACCGACTTAAGGAAGCCTATAGAAGATTCAACGAGATGACGGCATCACAAGATTAAACTATTAAATGAGTTATTTTCATCTGCATGTGTGTATGTTAATGTGTTGCGTGGTATATCTTTATTTAAATATAGTATAAAAAGTATTTATTATTATGTGAGTTTAGTGATTAGTTTGATAGGTTATGATGAAGTTGTTCGTAGGTTTTTATTAGAGTTATAATTATATTAGTCTTGTATTTGATTAGGATTTGTATGGGCCTAAGTGTTTATAAATATTAGGTAATATGTATTCTCTTATTATTTATTCAATCAATATATCATATCTTACATGGCGTTAGAGACCTAGGTACAAGTCATCGGATTATTGTCATCCTCTGGTCACGAGCTAATTGTCGGTGAACTAGAGGGACCTCGTTTTCTTTTCTGTTCCTCATTACCTGCACAAATGTGGGAAAAACACGATCTAAGCTTCGTCAACTGTCAAATCTTCTTGAAAACCGGAATGCATGTACTAGACACATATTTCTAGCATTTTACCGTTCAGTTTTTTTAATTTGAACTCGAGCAAGTCGCGGAAACTAGTCGAAGTTACTGCTATGTTTTAGTTCATCATTTTTGCACGATGGTCGTGGTAGTTGGCTTAGCGTTTTCATTAACCGTTGGATGTTACTGATATTGTGATCATAACTTCGAGACACACTAATCTACGACTACGACCTCACCGTAGGGATTCATCGTTTGATATTTCTATATGGAGATATAGGTCGTCGAAATACTGGTAAAGGTGATGAAATTTCTGGTGATGTTTGGTTTTTTTTGAAGCTTTCATTTTTTTTTCTTTTTGCTTTTGATTTTGAGCGACGTGGAAATATAGGTCATTTAAAGATCGACAAGTCTCCTCTTAAAGCTTGACTTACAGTTTACACACAAAAGAAAGAAAGAAAAAAGGTTAGTTTGATCGTGTTTGGTTTAAAGAAATGGTTTGTTCTGATTCCGATTTTGATTAAAGATTCGCTTTGGAATTGGTTGGAGAGATAATTAAACTCGTTTTTTTTTAATTCTTATCGCTTTTTCTTCTTTACACCTAAAGTCGACTAAAACTCAACCAATATGTATCTAAAGTCCATCTAAAGTTGCTTAGAGCTTGACCATTAGTGTTACTCCTTCAATATGTCACTTGGTGTTACTTCTTCAACAATCACTGAAACTTTTGATACCCTAAAGCATATTGTTGGTGAATTTACAAGTTCTTCTACAAGTATCGCCTGCTTTATTTGCTGAGTTTCGGGACAATAGAGTATTTTGATGTCCTAAAACACTTCACCGATGAATCTACAAATACTGGCTGTTTTGGTTGCAGGCTTTCGAGACAATGTGAGCATTCGTCTTATTTCCGTTTCAATTGCATGGGTTGTTAGTGAATTTGTGTAAAATTTATAATAAGTATATTAGTAGTATTTATATTAAATTATGATCGATATCATTAAACTTGTCGTTTCCTCGAGGGCCTCATACAAATAAGGACAACGACTAAGGGGAAACCTGAACTCACGCCGATGCAAATTAAACCCGAGTAGGAAGACGATCCATAGATTCTTCCACGCCAAAACATTAACATTTGATGGGGATCTGCTTGACCATCTAGACGGACATCAGATTTAGGAAAGAGCTATCTCAAGCAACTACGAAATATCTTTTACACGAAAAACACCGTCACCATATTAAGGTCCCAGAACCGACGATCCCCCATGTTAGAAAAGCACCACTGTATCGAGAAGATCTGAAAATCCGAGAAAGCTGTGCGATTCTTCCCTCACTCTTACGTCTCGAACGGTTGAGACGAAACAAAAGGAGCGCTCATATTAGCGGCCACGAACAAACTTATTATTTTCGAGAGCAATTAGACGAGGATAGCTTAACTAAGACAAGATTCACCTAACCATTGATCATGCGAAACTTGTAGACATCCCGTTACCATTCTAATTTTACAATGAGAGATTAGGTCCAAACCTTGTGATTTAAGGGCGCTACATTCTTTAATATAGAACTCCACAGCGAAGAATTAGGAGGGCAGAATAGATAGTACTTGTGTTGGAGCCATGTAAAGCATGAATGACCTGGCCTCAACGATTGATCGCGAGACAGAAGAAGCAGCAAATCCACTTAAAAGAAGGCCCTTTTAGAGCATAAAATCTGGAGACTCCCAGACCTCCATTATTTGGACGACAAGAACCTTAGGACCAGCTAACCCAAGCAATCTTTTTCTCGCCATCACGAATACCATTTAAAAAATTCCGCCGAATAGATTCCATGGATTTGAGAACCGCCTTAGGGACCTTAAAGAGAGACATATTATAAATAAGGGTGGATCCAAGAACCGACTTGAGAAGAGTAAGACGACCTCCAATGAAAGAGTTTGGATTTCAAGTAGATTAGACTCGTATTGTGCTTATTAAATGTTTCGTTACATGGCCCTAATCGAAAAGACATGTTTTCGCCCTACCATGATACCCAAGTATTTTTAAACGGCGTGATGAAGAACCGAACAACCAATCATGTCAGCAGCCTCTAAAACCTGAATTCTGGTCGTATACCACACCAAGGAGTTGGCTTTTCTTCAGATTAATGGAGAGGCCGGATAATAAAGAGAAACAACGAAGAGTGTGCATGATACCAGTCAAATTACCACGAGACCATTCACCGATAAAAACTGCATCATCCGCAATAAAACAAATGGGAAAGTGTCGTTGATAGAGTCAATTTGATACCCTGTTAAAAATGTCCTTGCTGCGATAACACCGATGAGAAAAGATAAGTGTGAAGACTCCATGATAATAAATAAATAACTAGGAAGCCAACGGATCCCCTTCGTTTCCAAGCCCCTTATGAAACTGAAACTCTTTAGTAGGAACTCCCATTAACAAGAATGGAGCCATACAGAATTTAAGTACCTTCGAATTCCCACGAACCATTAACACCGAACCCAAACGATTTAAGAACATCACCCAAATAATCCCACCGCGATAGAATCATACGTTTTAGCAAAGTCGATTTTTTTTCTTTAATAAACATTAGCACTATGTTTTATGATGGCATCGAGCTAAGGAGCTCGTTAATGATAAAGGGCCCATCCAAAAATTTGACGGTTAGGAAGAAACGATGTTTGTACGTCCGAAATAATAGCGGCGATGATGTAGAAGACGATTGGCAGAATTTCTAACAATTTTATAGATACTCCCAATCAAGCTAATAGGCCTGTACTCACCAACTGATTTCGGATTCAATGTTTTCGGGATGAGGGCAATAAAAGAAGAATTACATCCAACAGGAAAAGAGGCGTGATGAAAGAACCACTCCACAGCTAAGCAAAGTCAGGGACCATCGTATTTCCAGAATTTGCGAAAGAATTCAAAGGTAAAACCGTCCGGCCCAGGAGATTTATTTTCCCCACAATCCCAAACAGCCCTACGAATCTCATCTCTAGAAATAGGAGCCTCCAACTCCCCCACTGATCAATGTTAAGACGGTTAGGAAAATTAAAATTGATGACACCATGACGGATTCCTAGGATCAAGAAACGAGAAGCGAAATATCACGGAAAACTCATCTTTGCACTTTACTAGGGAATCATCAACCCATTCGCAATCAATCTTGACACCTTTAACCGCTAGTTGGCAGCGTTTTCTGTTAATCATGCCATGGAAATAAACTTGGAGTTTTCATCCCTTCTACCGCCATTAATTTTCGGCCTTTTGGATAGCTCACCGCGTTTCCACGAGTGGATATTCATGTATTGTTTTAAGGAGCTCTGAACGTTACAGAAGAAGATCATCATTAACACCAAGTTGATCTAATAATTTGTCAATATCTTTCAACTTAATTTTAATCTCCGTCGTACGATTCATCTGATTCCGTTTATAATTCCCAATCCACAATCGAATCACTTTTTTGAGAGCCTGAAGTTTCTTTTTGAAGCGAACCATAGCATTACTATCATTGAGATTAATAGAATTCCAAGTCTGAGTAATCATATCATCAAAGCCTTGAAAACCAAATCATGTGTGAAACAAAACGAACGGGGTTTATTAGCCCCATTAATCTGTGTTAAACTCTGGAGAAGGACTCGGCCGATGATCCGAGAGATGGCCTATCAAGGCACACTTGGCTGAAGTATGAGGGAACAAGAAAGAAACCCATCAGAAACTAGGAAAACGGTCTTACTTACTCATTTTAGATGCCGAGGGTTGCGCCCCAGGTATAGTTATACCCTTCAATTGACACTTCAACAAGCCCAGCCGACGTATGAAATGATTTAAATTCACTTGCTCCATACACATTAAATATAGACCCCCATGTTCTTCCTTACGCCAGACTTCATTAAAATCTCCCAAGACAATGCACTTCCATTCCAACGATTATAGAGAAGATTTAAATTATGACCAAAGTGTACGTTTTAAGAGAAATCGCCTTGAGGAGCCCTAAACGGACACTATTTAAATCCTAGTTTTGGTTAGCTCTCCATTTACCAAACAAAGCAATTATGTTATCCGAAATGATATGGTTTATCTTTTTGAAATGAGTTTGGATCAAAAACGCAATTAAAAGACCCCCGAATTACCGAGAGATTGACTTACAATTAGCATCGAATTAGTATTACCCAAGGCTCTTGATTCTCCATGTCCGAGACTTTTTCAGCTTTGTCTCCTGAATAGAAAGAAAAGAAACTTTATTTTTTGTTACATAAACTCCCTGGTCCAATCTTTCTGGCCTTGGAACCAAGCCCTTGGATATTTAGAGATAAACCATTTCATCAGCTCCGTGGTCATCCGCTCCTTTAAGATCAATGATCCTCTCCATATCTTTAATACTACCTTCCATCGAGAAACCCATGGTTTGACCTACCGATATCATCTCTTCCAAAATCTCCAAGATAGAACCACTTTCTTTCTTTTTCTGTATGTTTTCTATTACTCCCAGTAGAAAAATTGAATCAATCAACATTGTTTGAACTCTCCTCAGTATGTGAGCTCGCTCCTACTGATTTACATTTGGTTGGAAGTGATCCTTTGTGCAACTAGGTTTATCTTTCAAACAATATCGGGCTTGTCAGGTGGAAGCAAATGGAAGGGAATGGAATGCTTGAATTAGTAGCAGCTGCATTGACATCCTATATTCTCCTTGTTAGAATATCATTAAATATTGACGGCGATCATAACGAATTTTCTTTAGGAATATTTTGCTGGGCTGAATCAACAACCTTCATCAGTTCGTCTGCATTGATCACCAAAAAATGTTTCAGAGACCGCTTCAATATCACTCTCTTCCTCTACATTCGTCTGATGGATAGGTTTCTCTAAACCCTCTTCCCCAATCTGAATAAACTCGCCCTCTTCATGGATATCATCTGCCTCCGGTAAACCTCAATCAAAAGATGGCGAGACTCATTACAAAACAGTTCTTTAGCTCGAAACCACAAATGACTTCCCCTTAACGATAATCTTAAATTTTCTCCAAAATATTGTCATCTCGATTGGTTTTAATGCATACCTTTTACGCGCCGAAGCATTCATCCTTGCAGTCGCACAAGTTAACCAACTTCAACCCCACATGGAAACCAATCTTATGAACGTAATGTTACTAGACATGCGATGCATAGGGACACCTTCAACACGGACCACAAATAATTCTATACGTGGAGAAAAATCTGGTATGGGGATTAGACAAACTCTTAAACCAAGACCCGACTCTCACATGGGCCAAGAACTTAGACTTAGAATTAGCAGATGGTAGTTCAAACATAACCCACAGTCCGCCTAGATAAACAACCTTCTGGATGGAAAAACCTTCTGCTGATAAAATAACACGAAGGTTATTAACCGAGGAAAATAGTTTAACCTCTCCCATAACAATATATTCTGTGGTCGTGGTCACCATACATGATCTTCGAAAACCAAATTTTTGGATGGATGGGCTAGCACGGGGTGTTGGCAAGTTACCTTTTACTAGCGAAAACAAACGAGGGGGCATTCTTACCAGGTCTTGTGGGAGGGGGAGGTTGAGTCTGCTAAAAAGGAAGTACGGTTCAAACCGAACGATCATTTGCATGTAGTGCATTCTACCAATCTCAATAAAGTGCAATTAAAAATTGCCGACATGTCTATTCAACATTAGTAAAATTGATGATCGACAAAAGCAAAAAACGTTTACAACCTTTGAACGACGGTTGGGAATGTACACATCCACCACCACACCATACGTTTGACATATATTCCAAAGATCAGCAGAGGTTGTATTATCCGGGAAGTTTGTCACAAAAATGGATTTGGAGATGGTGCGGGTGAGATCAGCATTCGAATGAACTTGATCTTATAAGTTCGTCCTCTTTCAGTTCTGTAGCACGATTCTTTTCTCGTAACCTCAGTCCAAGTCCTCTTTGGATCTGCGAGTTCCCCATTAGAATCTTTTGGATTGAGGAGAAATCAGAAAAAACCAATATAGATTGCTGACGGAGCAAGGATTGGATTAAAAACGAAAGGGGATCTGAAAACACTACCACAAACCTTTGGTTCTAATCGAATCTTTCCGAAAGGAATCGTCGAGTCCGAATAAAAAACATGTAAGAAACAATCCATTATAATTAATATCATCAGATAATAATAATCAAAGGATCATACAATTACAGATCTTTATGCAGCGAATGGATCTCGACAAAGAATTGAGGAACAATTAGATCATGAGGTTAATTGATGAAATCAAACAAAAATCCCCAATGCGAAAAAAATATATTATTTGGATCTGAAGAATTTATTTGGATCTGAAGAGTTAATCGATATAATCGATACAAGGATCAATTAAATCGTTTGATTATGGTTAATCAATTAGATCATGAGGTTAATCGATATAATCGATCGTTAGTTGTTTCGAAGATATCATAACTCACGGTGATTTTGGACACGAACCAACCATGAATGAAAGAGGGTGACAACTAAAACTCAACCAATATTTATCTAAAGTCCATCTAAAGTTGCTTAGAGCTTGACCATTAGTGTTACTCCTTCAATATGTCGCTTGGTGTTACTTCTTCAACAATCACCGAAACTTTTGATACCCTAAAGCATATTGTTGGTGAATTTACAAGTTCTTCTACAAGTATCGCATGCTTTATTTGCTGAGTTTCGAAACAATTGAGTATTTTGATGTACTAAAGCACATCATTGATGAATCTACAAGTACCGTCTGCCTTGTTTGCTGAGTTTCAGGACAATAGAGTATTTTGATGTCCTAAAACACTTCACCGACGAATCTACAAATACTGGCTGTTTTGGTTGCAGGCTTTCGAG
>BQNB010090335.1:0-27172 GCA_026074375.1 Tanacetum coccineum | reverse complement strand
GCATTTTTGGAAGGTGACAACAAGTTTTCCATCATAATTGCTAAAGACTTAAGTGTCGAGGAAAAATCAGCTCTCATAAAGGTTTTGAAGTCACACAAGCGAGCCATCGCTTGGAAACTCTCCAACATCAAGGGTATCAACCCGGAATTTTGTACTCACCAAATTCTAATGGAAGAGGACTACAAACCAGCGGTTCAACACCAAAGACGGGTGAATCCAAAGATCCACGATGTCATCAAAAAGGAGGTTGAAAAACTTCTTGATGCCGGATTAATTTACCCGATCTCAGATAGTCCTTGGGTAAGCCCCGTACATTGCATACCAAAAAAAGGTGATTTTACCGTTGTTGAAAATGAGCTAATTTTCTCGATGGTTTCTCGGGTTACTTTTAAATTCTCATCGACCCTCATGATCAAGAAAAGACAACATTCACGTGTCCTAACGGAACGTTCGCCTACCGTCGCGTGCCTTTCGGCTTATGCAATGCACCGGGCACGTTCCAAAGGTGTATGATGGCTATCTTTCATGATATGATCGAAAAAACGATGGAAGTCTTTATGGATGACTTTTCGGTCTTTGGGAATTCATTCGAAAATTGCCTCTCTCGTGTAGACAAGATGCTTCAAAGGTGTGAAAACACCAATCTTTATCTAAATTGGGAAAAGAGTCATTTTATGGTTAAGGAAGGCATTGTCCTTGGCTATAAGATTTCCAGAAATGGGATTGAGGTCGATAAAGCCAAAGTCGATGTGATTGCTAAGTTACATCATCGCACCACCGTTAAGGGTGTTTGGAGTTTTCTCGGTCATGCCGGTTTCTACCGACGGTTCATTAAGGATTTTTCCAAAATTTCCCCACCGATGACTCATCTTCTTGAGAAGAATACTACGTTCATCTTTTCTAATGAATGTATTCAAGCTTTTGAAATGTTAAAGAAAAAACTTACTGAAGCTCCAATCTTCATTGCCCCCGACTAGGACCTACCCTTTGAGCTGATGTGCGATGCAAGCGACTTTGCCATAGGTGCAGCCTTGGGGCAACGTCATGAAAAACACTTTAGACCTATACACTATGCTAGTAAAACAATGAACGAGGCGGAATCGCATTACACTATGACAGAGAAAGAAATGTTATTAGCCGTGGTGTAATGCCCTTTGAAAAATTCCGTCTTTCCTCATATTGAACTAAAGCATTGTGCATACGGATCATTCCGCCCTCAAATATCCCTTTGCTAAAAAAGATTCCAAGGCAAGATTGCTCTGGTTGGTTCTCCTCCTTCAAGAGTTCACATTCAGAGTAATTGACACAAAAGGAGTCAAGAATTCGCGCCGATCATCGTTCCGATAGAAAATCCTTAAGAAAAGTGTGCACGACCAAGGAGATAAATGAAACGTTCCTCTCGAGACAGCTTTAATATGTGTGACTTTTCGAGGACTCAAGTACCCTCGCGGTTTATATTTTGCAATTACCACGCGTAGAATTTCATTGTTAAGGAATGTTGTCCCAACAGAAAAACACTATTTTCAAATACGTTAATCACTAACATTTGGGACGACCCCTCCCTATTCAAAATTTTTTGCCAGACAAATGATTCCCGGCTGTGTGCACGGCAAAGACTCTCGGACATCCACGAAGCTTGCCACATTAGACCCACGGGGGGGGAACATCATTGTTGCAAATACTCAACCGCCAAAAAGGTCTATGATGCAGTTTATTTTGAACCTACTATTTACAAAGATGCCCACAGTTGGTAAAATTGCGACTCGTGCCAACGTCAAGGAAAAATTTCGCAATGTGATAAAATGCCTCAAAATTCCATCCAAGTTTGCGAAATTTTTGACGTGTGGGGTATTGATTTCATGGGACCATTCTCGTCTTCACGAGGGAATAAGTATATACTCGTGGCGGTCAATTATTTGTCAAAATGGGTTGAAGCGAAAGCGCTCCCTACCAACGACGCCCGCGTTGTATGTTAAATTGTCTGAAATCTCTCTATTTGCTCGTTCGGAACTCCCCGCGCTATACATAGTGTATCGCGGTACGCACTTCACACTGCACACCCATTCTCGAAGGTCATGCTTAAGTACGATGTCACTCACCGTCTTGCTACTGCATATCACCCCCAAACAAGCGGGCAAGTTGAAGTTTCGAACCGAGGTTTAAAAAGAATTCTTGAAAGGACCGTGGGCGAGAACTGTGCATCTTGGTCGGATAAACTAGATGATGCACTTTAGGCCTTCATTTTGTATTCCTTACCCCTTACATAACAACCAACGGTGTACCTCATACAAGCTCGTGTACGAAAAGGCATGTCATTTATCGATCGAGCTCGAGCACAAAGCCTACTGGGCCTTGAAACATGCAACCTTTGACCTTGAGACCGCGGGCGATCATCGTAAAGTTCAACTCAATGAACTAAAAACATAGCGTGATCATGCTATGAGAAACTCTTTTGATCTATAAAGAGAACACGAAAGAGGAATCCACGACTCCAAAATCAAGAACCGCGTTTTCAACGTTGGTGACCGAGTCCTCCTCTTTAATTCTAGGTTGAAGCTCTTCTCGGGTAAACTTAAATCCCATTGGTCTGTCTAAACAACTCACCCTCTTTCTCTTTTCTTGTTCGATTTGTGTGATATATATGTTATGAAGTGTTAATAGGGATCCTACAGATTCAGAAAATAGAGGATGAGAACGTGTCTCTAGCTTTTCAGTTTTCTTCATTAGTTAAGGAAAGAGAACATATTAAGTTAGAATATAAGAAGCTGTATGATTCCATCAAGCAGAAATGGACAAAATCCAAACTTCAAACTAACTCTTTGCAACAAAAACTTAATGATCAGATTTATAAAAATAACAAGTTAAGAGCACAGTTAAAAGGAAAGTTTTTTGAACCACAAATGAATCAAAATGGTACAAGTGTGAATACTGTTAATACAAATAATGTCTAAAAACGTTATTTATACTTTTCGATCTCTCAACGTTTTGATAATAACAAAATTTAAAAACGTTTACTATAAAATTAAACGTTTACAAATTATTAATCGTAAAATTCAATTTCTAAGATTAGTAATCACTTAAGGTTTGAACAAACAAATCATTAAGCATGATTAGTGATCAAGAAAATATTTTTCTCTTATCCATCACATTTTTACAAAAGTATTTCACAAAAATAATTATACAAAATATTTTCTAATTAAAATAAAAGTTTTATTAAAAACTTAAATTTGAAATTCAAATTTTCCCCCCAAAATGGAAGGTTCCATAACAGGTAAAACCTTCCCCACAAAAAGACAAAAACAGGAGCGTAGTCTACTGGGCAGCCCCCTTATAGGCCTGACGGCCCCCAGATATATCTGGGACCGCCAAGACCCCCCAGTGACGGTTGAGTTTTCCTGCCTATAAATACTGCTCTATTTCTTGTAGTAAATCATACCTCTTAGCACGAAATTTTCAGATAACTTTCTCTCTCTAAAAATCTTCTTTCTCTCTCTAAATCTCTTGATCACTAACATTCTTAGATCTTGTTTCAAGTGATCTATTCTCTTTTTCTCATCTCTCCTTTCTCATTCAAGTGCAAGAGAAGAACATTCATATTCGCCTAGAAACGAATTGTTATTTAGTGATGTCTCCTCTCTTCTTCTAAGTATCAAATTTATATTGTAATTATTTTGTAATTGTGTGATTCAGATTGTATGTATATCCGATAGTGTAGATCTTATGGGTGTATAGTGATTGTGAAGTGGTAGATTGGTTCTAGCTAAGATTAGGACTCGACATTTAGCTTAGTGTCGAAAAATAACGTAAGCGACGTGTAAACGGTTTTCTCCGCTTAAAGGGAGCTTGATGACATATTGAAATCTCAAGTAGGATACTCGGATAGAGAGTATGGTCTGAAGTAGTGCTTCGTAGCCGTACACTAATAAAATCTTGGCGTCTTGTTGATTATTCCTTTCTTTACCGTCTTCATATTATTGTCATTTGATATTACTTAAGTTTAGTTTGTTTAATTGGTTTGTTCATAAGAGTGAATTGTTAAACATAAAACTCTAATCTAAATAATTTGGAAAGCAAAGTTTAAACAGAAAACGAACTATAAACTATTCAACCCCCCCACCCCTTCTAGTTTACCCAAATAGGTATCAGAAGCCAAGGACACTCAAGATATTATTAAAAATATACAGTATTTTTAAAGACATGGATAGATCATGGATTTTCGAACAAATATCTAGAAGGGCAATCTATGCAAAGACCGCCATTTTTTGAAAGTGATAGTTTTATTTATTGGAAAAATAGATTTGAGACATATGTTAAATCAAAAGATCAAGATCTTTGGCATGTTATTACCAACAGTGATTTTTAACATATTGTACAAAATCCAGAAACTAAATTAGATGAGGTTGTCCCTTTTGATAAACAAACCGATGATCTTAAAAAGAGACTCGCAAAAAATAACGAAGCCAAAATGGTTATTTATAATGTTTTGCCTAGAAAAGAATATGAAAGAATTTTCATGTGTAACACGGCAAAAGAAATTTGGGAAAGACTTTTTGGTTAATCACCCATCAAGGAAATAACCAAGTCAAAGATAATAAGATCGACCTTTTGGTTCAACAATAATGAACATTTCAATCATTTCCAAGACGAATGCTATAAATAGTGCATTTTTAGATATTAACACTATTTACTAGTCTAAAAGCTCTAGAAGAAGGCTATTCTACCAAAAATGTGGTTAGGAAGTTTCTTAGGGCTCTACATCCTAAATGGAGAGTAAAGGTCACGGTGATTGAAGAGTCGAAAGACTTAACGTCACTATCTCTTGATGAACTTATCGGGAACCTCAAAGTTCACGAAATGATCATCAAGAAAGATTCTGAAATAGTCAAAGCAAAAGTTGAAAGGAAATCTCTTGCTTTAAAGGCTAAGAAAGAATCTAGTGATGAAGAGTGTTCGACTTCCGGAAGTGAAGACGAAGAGTACGCCATGGCGGTAAGAGACTTCAAGAAGTTCTTTAAGAGAAGAGGTAGATTCGTGAGACAACCTCAGAACGACAAAAAGACATTCCAAAGAAGCCGTGATGACAAGAACGGTAAAAGTGATAGAAAATGCTTTAGATGCGGTGACCCAAATCATCTTATTGGAGAATGTCCAAAACCACCGAAAGACAAGAACCAAAGAGCTTTTGTCAGAGGTTCTTGGAGTGATAGCGGTGAAGAAGATGATGAGAAGGTCAAAAACGAAATGTGTCTCGTAGCTCAAGCATCAAGTGAGGTATGTTCTGAATCCTCTTACTTTAGTGATGAGAACTCGTCAATAGATGATTTAGTGTTAGATAATGAATATGATAAACTGTGCAAAATGAGTTTAAAGATAATCACTAAAAACAAAAGATTAAAAGCCACTAGAAATAGTTTAGAAAAAAAACTTAGTATTCTAAAAGAAAAAGTGTCTACACTTGAGAAAAACAAGGGAGTTGATCTCGAATGTGTAAAATGTCATATGATTAAAACTGAAAATGAAAAGCTTCAAGAGGAAAACCAAGTTTGAAAAGAGCACACATTGCTTAAATGAAATGTTAAGTAATCAAAAACCCTCCAGTGATAAGTTAGGTTTAGGTTTTAATTCATTTGAAGCATCATCTAGTGGAACTAAAGAAATAAAATTTGTGAAAGCTCAGAAAAAGGCGTCTTTTGATGGCGGTCCCATAAATATGGGCAGCCTCCTTACTATGCAGGCGGCCCCCAAAGCAATTATGAGACCGTCGCCAGTAGCTACGCCTGGATTTGAGAAAATTGTGTCTTTTCAAAAATCTATTTTGGGTCCTAGACGAAAACACATAATAGTAAACAATGTTAAAGTTCCCGTTGCTAGTGATAATGAAGTTAAACAATTTTATAAGTTATTATCAAAACCCAGAGTTGGATTTTTGAAACCTAATTATAGATCAAAAACTCTACCACCTAGAAGAGTCATCAATAATTATTCTCGTCCTAAAACAACGCAACAAAAAAGAAACGTTGGTCGACAAAATCAGCCTCGTGGCTTTCCTGTAACTTGGAACAATTTCCAACGTCAAAGTTACATGCCATGGGAAATGTGTCTTCCATTCCCATATCCTAACCAATTGCATCAAATTCAAGGGATGTTTAGCACTAACAACTTTAGACCCATGAGATATTAGGGACCAAATGTTTGAGGTGTTGCCTTATATAAATAGATATGCCTTGGAGTCGACTTGGAACCTGATAAGTGGATAAAGGATAGCTTATGCTCCAAACACATGATGGGTAACCGAAAGCTCTCCTCAAGATACAAGGCATACAACAAAGGTAATGTTATTTTTGGTAGCAATCTTCGCGGTAACATCATTGGCAAAGGTACGATTTCAAATGACTCTCTCAAAATAGATAATGTAGAACATGTAGATAACTTAAGATTTAACTTGTTAAGTATAGGACAAATATGTGATAATAAGTGTAGAGTAACTTTCTCTGAACATGATAGTGAAATCACTAAGGATGGTAAGGTCATAGGTAGAGGTATTAGGAAGAAAGGCTTATATGTGATGAAATAAGGAAATAAGCCTAAAGACTAAATTTGTCTAGCAATGATTGATGAAAATTCCACGTTGTGGCATATGAGATTAGGTCACACAAATATACGTCTTATTCAATCATTAACATCTATGGAATTAGTTAGAAACTTACCTAAGCTTAAGTTTGATCAATACTTCTGTGATGTTTGCAAAATTGGAAAACAAGCTCACGCCAGTCACAAGGCTAAGAATATAGTCTCAACGAATAGATGCTTAGAACTCCTTTATATGGATCTCTTCGGTCCATCCATCATACAGATTTATGGAGGAAACCGCTACACTTTAGTCATAGTAGATGACTACTCTAGGTATACTTGGACTAGATTCCTTTAGGATAAAACCGAAGCCTTCGATCAATTTGAAATATTTAGTAGGAAAATTCAAAACCAATTAAGATGTACAATAGTGTCAATAAGAACCGACCATGGTAGGGAATTTGATAATGAGGTGCAATTTGGAGAGTTTTTTAATGCCAATGGAATTACACATAACTTCTCAGCTCCACGCACTCCTTAGTCAAATGGCGTGGTTGAAAGGAAAAATAAGACACTTCAAGAAATAAGTAGGACTATATTGAATGAACAATCATTACCACAAAAGTTTTGGTTTAACATAGTAAACACTTCAACATACATTCTTAACCGAATCCTAATTAGAGCCATCTTAAGAAAAACACCTTATGAACTCTTAAAAGGTAGGAAACCTACTCTAGATTACTTTAGAGTGTTTGGAAGCAAGTGCTTCATTTTAAACACTAAAGACTACCTTACAAAGTTTGACCCAAAGTCATACGAAGGTATCTTTTTAGGTTACTTGCAAAATAGTAAAGCCTACATCATCCTTAACAAACATACTAGGAAAGTCGAAGAATCACTCAACGTGACATTCAATGAAACTCCTCCACCCTCTAAGACATCACCCTTGGTGGATGATGACTTAGATGATGAAGAAGCAATTAAGGTTACTGAAAAGAAAAACCTAGAAAATGACATTGAGGATGAAACTTTAGAGATTAACGAAATAGTCAATATTAAGGAATCTAGGAACCATCCATTAGAAAATGTCATAGGAAATCTTAACCAAAGAACCCTTAGATCACAAGCCCAAAATGAAATTAACTTCTTTTGTTTTATATCAACTATAGAACCTAAGAATGTGAATGAAGCCTTAACAGATGATAGTTGGATAGTCGCCATGCAAGAAGAATTAAATCAATTCATTGCTAACGACGTTTGGGAGTTAGTTCCACAACCTAGGAATATGACAATCATAGGAACTAAATGGGTGTTTAGAAATAAGTTAGACGAGAACGGTATTGTTTCTCGAAATAAGGCTAGGTTAGTTGCTCAATGCTATAATCTACAAGAGGTCATCGATTATGATGAAACTTATGCCCCAGTTGCTAGACTTGAGTCAATAAGGACTCTATTAGCTTATGCTTGTGCTTTAGATTTTAAGCTATTCCAAATGGATGTATAAAGTGCATTCCTGAACGGTTTTATCAATGAGGGGGTATATGTGGCACAACCTCCAGGATTCATTGACTTTGAAAAACCAGATCATGTTTATAAACTTAAGAAATATTTATATGGTCTTAAACAAGCACCCAAAGCTTGGTATGATAGATTAAAAGCTTTTCTTATTAAACATGAATATAAAATGAGAATAGTAGATAACACTCTTTTTACAAAGAAGAAAAGTTCAAATCTCATCATCGTTCAAATATATGTCGACGACATTATATTCGGCTCGACTTGTCAAGACATGTGTGATGAATTTGCCAAAATCATGCATGACGATTTTGAGATAAGCATAATGGGTGAACTTAACTTCTTCCTTGGACTACAAATAAAACAAATGGAAGACGGTATTTTTCTTTAATCAATCTAAATATATTAAAGAAATGCTTAAGAAATTTGGCTTAGAAGAATCTAAACCAATGAAAACCCCTATGTCCTCCGATACCAAACTCACAAAAGACGAAGAGTGTGAGTCGGTAGATAGTACCAAGTATCGAGGCATGATAGGTAGTTTATTATACCTAACGGCAAGTAGGCCCGATATCATGTTTAGTGTCTGCCTCTGTGCCCGCTTCCAAGAGGCTCCCAAAACCTCTCACCTTGAAGTGGTTAAGCGTATCTTCTGATACATTAAAGGCACTACGCACTTAGGATTATGGTATCCTAAGGGGACCGGCATAGAAATAATAGTATATGCCGACTCTGATCATGCGGGAGATTATGTGGTCTGAAAGAGCACTAAGGGTGTTTGTACGTTCATAGGATGTTGTTTGACATTTTGGTTCTCGAAGAAACAAACCTCTCTTGCTATATCCACTACCGAAGCCGAATACGTAAGCGCCGAAAAGGCATGTCAACAAGCACTATAGATGAAACAAGCTCTAATCGACTACGACGTTCGACTCGATGACGTCCCGATCATGTACGATAATAAAGGCACGATTGACCTTAGCAAAAATCTAGTGCAACATTATCCAACCAAACACATCAAAATTCATCACCACTTTTTTCATGATAATATCCAGAAAGGACATATCTCAATTGAAAAAGTGTCGTCAGTCGACAACATCGCCGACATTCTTACGAAACCCCTTAAACATGAACCATTTGACTATCTACGTCTTGGTTTAGGAATGATGGAACACATTCCATAAATCGTATTAGTCTGCTTCTCTTTCTTCTGTCTCGATTCTAGTGCGTGTTCCATTTCGTGTCGTGACAATTTAACTATTTCATCCGAAACTAGTTAGATAAACTTAATTCGCGAAATGCAAATTAATTAGTAACTCTTTCTCGCAATTCTGTGTTAAAAATTTAAAAGTCTAAAACCCCTCGCTGAGGGCGGCCCCCATATATCGATATGGGACCGCCAACAGCAGGCACTATATTTCACACTTAGTCAAAAAATTCTTCAACTAAAAACCAAACACCCCTCTTACTGCTGCAACGACAAAAACGAACAAAACAACCCAAAATCTCAAAATCAACCATTAAAACTTATAATCATCCACAACATCACAAAGATCATGAATTGTAAGTTATTTCATCTATTTTCTTTCAATTTGAGTCTATGGTTCATGATGAACACAAAAATTAAAATTGGGGATTTTTCATTTTTCTTTCAATTTTGTACAATTAGGACTACTAGGTTACAATGTATAACTAATATGCTTTTCGTAGACGTAGGATTTGCATACACTAGTGAGTTTGTCGAAAAATTAATTTTGAACCAAAACCCTAATTTTATTTTCAAATCACCCACGTTAGGAACCAAATAAAATTATTGTTATGCATTGTTAATACAACTTAATTTTTTTTTAAATACATACATATTGATCTCATGAACAAAGGTCGAGATACATAATTCATATGTATTTTTCGACATGTTTGGATGAGTAAAATCAAATTAAGAAGCATTTGGATTAACTCTTAGTATTTTAATTTTCTTAGGTCGAGTTAATCGCTACTCCATATTTGTTACAATTACGCACACACTAAATACCTATTTCAATGAGAAAACCTTACTAATATTGTCACTCTTTCAATTAGGTGAAATGACGTTGGAAGAAGAACTACGGTACACCAAATCATACGTTCCAACAATCTCAAATGAAAACTGATAACATCAAATATTTTATATTTTTTAGTGGCAAAATACCCCCTATATTACCTGTAAATGTTTCACTAATACTCGAAAATGAGATATTTTCTATCATTTTGTAGTTTTCAGGTGAAATGCAAGAAAATGACAAAAAACATGGGAAAAGGGGCTTAAAGTGTAATTATCTGAAGAAAGTTACGGCGTAACACCAAAAATGGTCACACCGTAACATATATTAAGAAAGTACGAAGATCAAGGACAACTTCACGGCGTAACACCATATCTAGTTACACCGTAAACATGTATTTAGAAGGAAATCATACCAAAGATAGAGTTACGGCATAACACCCCTTATGGTTACGCCGCAACCATGAAGATCCACAAATATGAAATAAAGATCACGTACGTATGGAAATTATTTGAGGTTACAGCGTAACGCAATATCTGCTTACGCCGCAATAATTGCTTATTTATGGAATGCCATGTAAGAAGGTTACGACGTAACACTTTAATCGGTTACACAGTAACAGGTTCGATACTTATAAATAGAGGCCTCATTCAAGCTATTCCGAAATCAATTCCTCCACAGCTAATTAGAGAGGCGACAAAGGCTTACAACCTTCAAA
Source organism: Tanacetum coccineum (assembly GCA_026074375.1). Classification (NCBI taxonomy): domain Eukaryota; kingdom Viridiplantae; phylum Streptophyta; class Magnoliopsida; order Asterales; family Asteraceae; genus Tanacetum; species Tanacetum coccineum. Next base: position 16,330 of record BQNB010090335.1, on the reverse strand, counting down.
GAATTCCACCTAGAGTCTAAGGGAGATCACACTTTATTTACTTTTTGTATTTAATCATTCAAATACGAATACTGTAAGAATTATGAGCTTTCAATCTATGATTACTTCTATTTCTTGCTGTGTTTCCGTTACCATGAGCGGCTAAGCACTTAAAGTGCTGGCCTAGTTATGTAGTTACTATTGTTATGATGTTTGTTTCCTGTTAGATTATGGTTTTGTTAGATATTCCTTGACTATCGTGTAACCCTGGGTTTTGGTAGTACGGGTGGTTTGGACCTTGCTTGCCCCATTATTAGATTATCATGTCAATATGGGATCCATCGGGTACTAGGGAGGATCTATGACTCCATCCCTAGTGTAGGAACTGACCGGTCTCCGCACTTATCACTCAATATACTTAAAAAGCACAGGAACTCTTTCAAAGGGGTTAATAATCTGTATAGGTTATTAGATAAGTTTTGGGAATAGTTGGGATTAATCACTGCAACCTGGATATCCTACCTCCTATACGATTTGGACTGAGTCAGAATCGCGGGAAGTATAGGATAGACTAAATATACATATTCAAGTCTATCGACCTTAGAAACCACTAATGAAACCATAGTTTAACATTGCACAGGAAAACATTTTCATAACAGTAGTAATGAAGTAACTAGGTTAGCACGTTTTCTCTCCTGATATCTCCAACTCTTTTAATTTTTAGTAATTAATTTTATTGTTATTTATTTCAAATCAATCCAAAAATCCTTTTTAAAACGTGACATTTCAAATTAAAACTAATTACAACTTAGCTCTTGGGACGACCTCGGATTTACCATTCTATACTACCCACGATCGGGTTCTCTGCCCGTTAGTGCGTTGTCAGGTAGATCGAGTTTTATAAATTTAAAACTTGATAAATTAATATTTTAAAATAAAATACGCATCAAGTTTTTGGCGCCGTTGCCGGGAGCTAAAAATTAGAATTAATTTGATTATTTGATTATTTTTCTTCTTTCCTTAAATTCTATATCTACATGAACTATAGCAGGAGTAGACGTCAATACTCTCACCATGGAACAATACTTAGCATTGTCACGAGAAAACCAGGCACCATGCATGGTTAAACATGAAATCGGAAGCAATGTTAATTTCGAAATCAAGAGTCAATTTAAGCGCGAATTGAGGGAAGACACTTTCTCTGGGAACAAAAACGAGGATGCTCACGATCACATTGATCGGGTTCTCAGCATCGTTGGCTTAATTAATATTACCGGAGTCTCTAAAGATGCAGTCATGCTCTGAGTTTTTCCCTTTACTCTTACCGGAGCCGCAAAGAGATGGGTGGACATACTCATCCCAGGAACTATCAATACCTGGGATCTCCACAAAAAGGCCTTTATCCAAAGGTATTGCCCACCTTCCAAGACCGCGAAGCAGCTTGAAGATATTCACAAATTCAAGCAAGAAGGAGACGAATCATTATACCAGGCCTGTGAATAGTATAATGACCTGCTATACAAGTGCCATACTCATGACATCAATAGTCACCAAAAGCTAAACATCTTCTATAAAGGTTTGAGCACTATGAACCGTCAATTGCTTGATTTGCAAGGACCAATTCTCGGGATGACACCGGCCCAAGCTCTTACAGCAATTCAGACCATGGCTGCCATTCTTAAAAATAACACGACATAACGACAAGCAGGAATATTGGAAGCAGTAGTAGCAATGATGGACTAGCTGCTTTGGTAAATAAGTTGGACAACCTGGGACGAGACATGAAGAAGCTAAAGGAAAGTGTTCAAGCAATCCAGGTTAGATGCCAAATTTGGGAAGGATCTCACCTCGACAAGGATTGTCCCCTTAACGAGGAAGTTAAACAAGTTGAAAAGGTCAGATATAGAGAATTTAGACGAACGACGCCCTTTAACGGGAACAATGGAGGAAAGTTTTGTATCGGACCACTTGGATACTATACTAAGACTAATAACCATCCACCATATAGTGAAATGAGGCAAATCTTAGAAGAACTATTAGCTAAGCATCAAGAGGAATCTGCACGAAGAAGTACTAAAATGGAGGTATGGATTAAGAAGCTTTAGAAGAATGCCGAGATTAACACTAGGAACCAAAAACACCTCACTTAAAAACTTGGAAACCCAGATCGAGCAATTAACCGAAGAACTTCATTCTAGGAATATAAAATCTAAACAAGAAAAGGTAGAACAAGCAAAGGTAGTAATTGTTGAACATGAGGGGCCCTGCTCTCCAAAGAAACTTAAGAATCTCTATGGAATATCCTTCCTCTCTGACTCTCAGGAAGAAAATGATCAACTACCTACGAAGGAATCTAATCCTGGACATTTTACGCTTCCCTGCATCATCGGTAACTTTAACTTTTATGCTATGTCCGACTTAGGAGCTAGTGTATATGTTTTACCTAGGAATATTTTTGAGTATTTGGAATTAACAAACCTTAGTGAAGCCGAGATGCTAGTGGAAATGGCAAATGTGAGAAAAAAGGCATGAGTTGGGATAGTTAGAGACATACTCGTAAAAATTGATAAATTCATGTTCCCATCCGACTTCGTAATTCTTGATCAAACCCCTAATTCAACTGTCGACCCTTTTTGGCCACCGTTCACGCCCAGATTGGTGTTTTTAAAAAAGAAATATCAGTAGGGATAGGTGACAAAAGGGTAAATTTTAACATAAATAGGAATGACCATAACTTCGCCCCTACTGAGAAAATCTTTGTGTTAAACTCGATTAAAACTGATGAACCAATCACTAAAAGATTGAAGATAAATTATGACACTGCTACAACACATTTTTGTAAACATGTTATACAAAAATGTGATAAGGACTTTAAGGCTTGGCCATCCTGTAGCCCGTTTAGGAACAAATGTGATGTGTGGGGGGGGGGCATGAAATTTATGGGATCAATGAGCTTGGTAAAACAAAATATTGGTTTTTCCCTAATAACAACGAACGGAAGGAAATGTTTGGAGCAAAAGGTATTCAGAATGGTGTAATGAAAATTCTCATGATAAGAAAGCTAGGCCTAGATATTACACTTTTAAAGAATGGGTAAAGTTTAAGAAAGGACACTTAGACATAAGTAAATCAGTTAGGAAAGATTTATCTAGATTATGGGTGATTGATCGGTTTACTGAGGCATTAGATCCTGATGAAAACCCTTTAGAAAGAAGTTTAGATGAATACAAATAGGTATTCCATACAGAAATAGAACAACTTGCAGATGAATACGAAATAAAAATTAGAGAAAAAGGGAAAATCCTTAAAGAATGATGGGCAAAATGTAAAAGAGCTCGATGTAAGAATAAAGATTGGTGGCATGATTTCTGGTATGAGGATGAAGAAAAAAAAATTAAGTAATAAAGATTATAATCCACCAAAAGTGCATACAGAAACATTTGAAATAACAAAATATAAGCTCGACAACGGATGTAGCTTCATTTGTGTTAGTGGCGAGAATAATGAAACCATGTCCTTGGGAAGGAAAATGGATCAAGGTTTTGAAAAATAATAATGGAGGAAATGGAAGAAGTCCTCAGGAATGACGGAGAGGACTCTGACGACGGGATGACGTAGAATAAGCACCAGTCTAACTTAAAGACTCATTGATAAACAAAAGTGCTTGTCGGGAGACAACTCGTCCTTTATTTAATGAAATTTCCATTTTGCACTAGTTGGTTTGCATGTTTCTTACTTTGTTTTACAGAATCCAGAAGATAGGAGGCAATTATTGAGACCGGCTCGACTCATAATCGTGTGGTAACCTTGTTGAATCTACAGCAGTTACGGCGTAACAAATTTAGTTTACGCCATAACCACTGTAGTTACGACGTAATCCATTTCATGGTTACGCCATAACGCCTTAAAACTTAAATTTTTTACCACTTGATTACGACGTAACCACCGGAGTTTCGCCGTAACCTCCTTCTGAAATCATAAAAATTTAAGTTTTAAACATGTCTAAACCTTGTATATGTAAATGGACTGAAATCATAAAAAGCTTTAAATTTATAATGACTGAAAATACCAATTTTATTATAGAGAAAAATATGGGTAAAAGTATAACCCACGTATATAGTATAATCTTTTTAGGTAAGACCAGATCGTCCATAGGGATTTGAATAGTATTTAAATAATCAGAAAAACAGACTTTAACAATTTTGTAAGTAACTTTTTACTAGTAATAATAAAGATAACTACTTGGATAGTTGAAAACAATACATAAGTGTTGGAAATGATTAAGACCTCGAAGATGGAACCTTAACTTATAAAAAGGATTTCTCGTCAGAAAATGTCTTCACAAATTAATTTGATTAACTCAAGACTTATATTTAATTGACTAGACCAAATGTGTCACTCAAATAATCTTGACACAGACGTTAAAGATCATAGACAAATCTTTAAAACCACATAGATCATAAAGGGTCTTTCAACCTATACCGATATGATTATATAATCTAAGATTGATAAGCAAAAACTGATAAGATAAGATATAACAGGATCGCAACATAAGCTTGAGATTAATAGGATCAAGATCATACCAAACACTTATTTATTATCATAACGTCATCGAGTAGTCATGAGAGATTTAGTCTCTCATGGCTAACTGATTCATAACATCACTTGATTCAACAATAAACTTCATTATTTTACTAAACTAGTATATTGATCTTCTTCGTTCTTGGTTGTTTGATATTGAATCTTTACAAGGGTAAGGTGTTTATACTTGGTGGATGTGGGAAGTGGTGTGTGAGATTGTTGTATGAAAGAATAAAGAAGGATGAATGAGATAATGATTATTGGATGCTTTGAAATGTGTGAAATTCATCTCATATTTATAGGCTAGGTGAGGGGTGAAAGTGCGACGCACAAAGATATTTGTGCGGCATACTTGGTGATTAAATGTGAGGGTAATAAATGTTTAGTGGAGAAGTACGGCGCACAAGATAATTTGTGCGACGTACTTAGGGTGTTAATGTAGTGGCATTAATGTCTTCATTAATTCTTCATAGTCAGATGGGAAGTGTGGTTCACAATATAGTAAGTGCGGCGTACTTGTGGGGTTAATGCTTAATTTTGACTAAGTCTTTATTTCTTTGACGTGAGGAGAAGTGCGGCGCATAAAGGCAAAGTGCGGCGTACTTTTGCACTTTTGAACTTGAACTTTATCTTTTTCTTGTATGTTGTGTTCTTTAGCATATAAATACCCAATCTTTGTTGTGTATATCCTCGGGATGTCTTCAATTGAACCTGCAAGCAATTCATGCTATTAAGTATCGAAAGTTCATGAGAAATGATTAAATATATACGAATAATGCCACCGAAAACATGTATAATTTGGGTGTTATCAAATCCATTCACACTTAGCTGTTGCTTTCCCTCAAGCAATCAAAGCGAGAAAATAAAATCATTTATCGTGACGTGGAGAAAATTTAGATTTTACAAGTGTTTACAGGTTAAGATAACTTTTCAGGCATTGACATATAACAGAGCACCTCACATAGGGAATGTGTTTGATTTAGAATTCACTCAGACACTCAGATAGGGTTTATATATTTTTGTGAGACACTCAATTTGCACAGCCATAATCTAGACAACTACCATATCCTTGTACTTGACACATAAACTTGACTGAAAGGTGGAACTTGAAACTGAAGCGGGAGCATATACTAATCTTTATGTGCCAGAACTTAAGCCTTTATTTCTTTGAACTACTATATATATTACATACACACAAACATACACACACACACACACATACACACACACACACACACACACACACACACATATATATATATATATATATATATATATATATATTCACCATATAATAACTAAGGCTTGGCACAAAACTTCATCTTTCAACTTCTCTACTTAGGTATTTCAGTAACTTAGCATCAAAGAGAGTGCTTACAAGAACATAAACTTGCGGGAAACATATGATTAATCAGGCTTTAGTCTAGTAAATGATGATCAAACACAAGTTCTAGAGCTTCTAAATTACCGGCTCATTCAAATATAATTATCAACCAATATCATTGCTCTAGAAAAGGCGACAAAACCACATATACACATCCATAATGATGGAATAGATACATATGATTGCTCACTCCTTAACTCGAACAAGCTAAAGGCATCAATTATCTTAGGTACCAAAAGTGGGTACCCGAATATTCTAAAGGCTTATAATTCTCACAATTTAGTGGACTAGGTTGTGCTAGCTATAGTGTCAATCTGGTTGGACTTTCCTTACTAAGAGTATTTTTTAATTTTGAAAGCATATTAATTTTTGAGATATCCGTTGGCAAAATTTTTGGCAGGGCAAACATAAAGGGACATGATTAATTTTTCCTATTTGACTCCCCTCAACACTTAAGTTGAACATTGCCCTCAATGTGATAACTGATAATAAAGATAAAATAGGGAAAATTAAAGGAAAACGGTACTTCCCGAGGCATAGAGAAATGCAGCTGCGAGAGAGCTATCCTTGAGCAGACTTCATAATTTTCCAAATCTTTAATCTATATAACCTGCATAAAAGTAAATACACAAAAGCACATAAAAAGAAAATATTTTTGTTGTTGATTTTTTAGGAAATAAATAAAGGATATGAATGGAAGAATGGAGGAGGGATTGCTCCACACTTAAGTGAAGCACAGGTTGCCTCCCAAGAAGCGCTTAATTTTTAAGAGAGTCGTTTGCTAGACTCGAACTTGGTGAGTCATTCTTTAGGAAAAAAGGGAGTAAATGTTTCCCTATTGTCATTATAATCTTCTTCTTCATGATATAGTTTGAGTTGATGGCCATTAACAATAAATTTTTTTCCATCTTTTCCATAGAGTTTAACATACCCGGATGGATATTGATGTTTCACTACGTACGGTCCTAACCAGCGAGATCTGAGTTTCAACTGTTTGAATTTATACTTTGAGTGAAAGAGCAGGACCTTGTTTCCATGTTTGAATTCTTTTCTCATTCTTAATTTTCTATCGTGCCAAACTTTAGTTCTTGCTTTGTATAATCAAGAGTTTTTATAGGCTTGATGTCTAAGTTTATCTAATTCGTGTAACTAAAACATTCATTATCACCAGCAGCGATCAGATCTGGATTACAATTCTTCAAGGCCCAGTATGCATGGTGTTCAATTTCAAATGGTAAGTGTCAGTTCTTTCAATATATAATTTTGTACGGTGTGGTCTCGGTAGGTGTTTTGTAAGCAGTACGAAAAGCCCATAGAGCATCATCAAGTTTTCTTGACCAATTAGCAAGATTGTCTTTAACAGTCTTTTCAATAATTATTTTAAGAGCTCTGTTCATGTTTTCAACTTGACCACTAGTTTGAGGGTGATATGATGTAGAGAATCGGTGGTTAACTCCATATCTTTTCATCGTCTTTTCCATTATTTTGTTACAGAAGTGAGTACCTCGGTCACTGATTAGAGCTTTGGGCATTTCAAAATGGAAGAAAAGTTTCTTTAAGAAGGTGACAACAACTCAGGCATCATTGGTTGGTAAAGCTTGAGCTTCGGCCCATTTAGATTCGTAATCAACAGCGACAAGAATGCATTCAAACTTATGTGATTTTTGGAATGGTCTCATAAAGTCAATACCCCATACATCAAAAAATTCACATACTTGAATGTTGGTTAAGGGCATCTCATCACATTTTGATATATTTCCCGTCTTTTGGCATGCTTCACAAAGTTCAACTAGAGTATGAGATTCTTTAATGATCATTGGCTAGTAAAAACCTAAGTCTAGGACCTTCTTAGCGGTTACATTTGGTCCATAATGTCCACCGGTTGGTCCGTAGTGATATTGATCTAAAATTGTTCAGGTTTCTGATCCAGATACACAACGTCTGATCATTTCGTTAGAACATACTTTGAAGAGGTAGGGTTCCCCTCAAAAGTAGTGTTTGAGGTCAGAGAAGAATTTGTTCTTTTGTTGGTACGTCATCCCTTTTGGTATAATATCAGCTACTAAGTAGTTTGCAAAATCTACGAACCACGGTTCATCTTTGGTGTTAATTTCCATAAGGGTTTCTCCAAGAAAGTTGTCATCCACTTCACTTTCATCACTTGACTCGTCGTTTTTAATTCGGGACAAGTGGTCAGCTGCGACATTTTCTGTACCTTTTCTATCCTTGATTTCTATGTCAAATTCTTGTAAGAGTAAAATCCATCAAATAAGATGGGGTTTAGAATCTTCTTTCTTGAATAAATGCTTTAGAGATGAATGATCGGTGTGAACTATAGGTTTTGATAGAATAAGATAGGATCTGAATTTGTCGAATGCAAAAACTACAGCCATAAGTTCTTTTTCGGTTACGGTGTATTTTTGTTGAGCGAGATTTTGAGTTTTGCTAGCGAAGTAGATTGGGTGAAAGTTTTTACCATCTTTTTGACCTAAGACAGCTCCAACTGCAAAATCACTTGCATCACACATATGTTCAAACAGAAGATTCCAGTTTGGGCTTACGATAACAGGAGCACATGTGAGTTTCTCTTTTAATATTTTGAATGCTTTTTGACATTCATCGTTAAATTTAAATGAAGTATCTTTTTCAAGCAGTTTAGTTAGAGGTCGAGCAATTTTTGAAAAATCTTTAATGAAATGTCGGTAAAAACCAGCATGTCCAAGAAAGCTTCTAACTCCTTTGATGTTAGTAGGGGCAGAAGTTTTGAGATTACATCGATTTTTGCTTTGTCAACTTCTAGTCCTGCGCTAGACACCTTGTGTCCAAGCATAATTCCTTCTTTGACCATGAAGTGACATTTTCCCCAATTAAGGACAAGATGAGCATCTTTACAACGTTGGAGCATTTTATCAAGATTGTTTAGGAATTTGTCGAAAGAGTCTCCAAAGACGAAGAAATCGTTCATGAATACTTCGACGGATTCTTCGATCATGTCGTGAAAGATTGCTAACATGAATCTTTGGAACGTAGCTGGGGCTTTACATAGCCCAAAAGGCATTCGCCTATAAGCGTATGTTCCGAAAGGACATGTGAATGTTGTTTTTTCTTGATCCATAGGATCGATAGGAATTTGAAAATATCCAGAAAAACCATCAAGGAAACATAAATATTTATTTCCTGCGAGTCTTTCTAACATTTGATCAATAAACAACAAGGGAAAATGATCCTTCGCGTTTGCTTCATTGAGTTTACGATAATCGATTCATACTCGCCAACCCGTAACGGTTCTTGTTGGAACAAGTTCATTATTTTTGTTTGTGACAACTGTAATACCACCTTTCTTTGGTACACAGTGAATAGGACTAACCCAAGGACTATCATTAATTGGATAGATAATACCGGTATCCAAGAGTTTTACGATTTCTTTCTTAACAACTTCTTTCATATTTCGATTCAACCTTCTTTGTTTTTAGGACAACTGGTTTCTTATCATTCATAAGTTGTATCTTGTGTTTACAGAATGATGGACAGATACTAGGAATGTCAGTTGTTTTGCAAGCAAAATCTTCTTTGTTTTTTTTAAGGACGGATATAAGTTTGCCTTTGTTTTGAGCAGATAATTGAGAAGATATGATTACAGGGAGAAAAGATGGTTCTTCTAAGAATATATATTCCAAATTATCAGGAAGGGGTTTAAGTTCAAGATCTGTAGGAGGTTCTTCGAGAGATGTTTTGATTTTATAATCGGTGTTGATGGTGATTTTCTTGAATGGTGGTTCTTCGGTGTCGGATTTAGATTAAGAATTTTCATCGGCAGTCATTGCCATGAATTAATCAAATTCGGAAAAGATTTCTTCTTCAAGAAGGGTTCCTTTGATGGAATGGAGGATTTTGCTTCCTTTATCAAGAAGAGCGTTGAAATCTTCTTCTAAAATTTCATCGATAATATCGATACTAAAACAGATATCATCGTTTGAGTAAGAGTGTTTTATCGCAGAGTCGATATTAAAGATCATTCGTTTAGACCCAACTCTAAGATTGAATTGTTTCTGTTTAACTCGAATAATTGCATCAGTAGTGTGAAGAAAGGGTTGTCCCAAAATGAGGGGGAACTTTGCTGTCTTTTTCTATTTCGAGAATAACAAAATTAGCAGGAAAGGTGAATTTACCAAGTTTAACGAGCATATTTTTAGCTATTTCAACATGGTATTGGAACGATCTATCGGCTAATCTTACACTCATTTTGGTAGGTTTAAGAGTTTTGAGAGATAATTTTGCATATAAGAAATATGACATAAGGTTAATGCTAGCACCAAGATCGGCCAAAGCATTACAGGAGAAAGTTTTATTAAAATTACATAGAATAAGGAAACTACTGAGGTCTCTAAGTTTTGGTGGAACTTTATTTTGGATCATCGCTAAACTTTCATCGCTAAGGAAAGCGGCAGAAATTTGTTCAATTTTATGATTGTTGCTTATAAGTTCTTTGAGAAATTTGCCATAGTTAGGCATTCCGGCTAATACATCGACAAGAGGTACGTTGATTCGAACGGCTCGGATCATGTCAAGAAATTTTCCGTATTGGGCCTCTATTTTTTTTCTAAGGCGTCGAGGATATGGGATCTTTGGTTTGTATGGTTTGGGTAACGGTGTTTCATTGACTGGTTTTAAGGGTTGAATTTTTGGTTGTTGTGTAGGTTCATCGTCTTCATCATCATTATCGAAGTTGATAGGGTTTTCAGATTTGTTTTGTTCATTCGGGTTATCAAGTGGATTATAGGATTTATCACTTCTTGTGAATACGGCATTCACATGCTCATTATGAGCTTGCGGTGGTTGGTAAGCTTTGCTACCTCGTGGGTTTGGTTGAGTGTTACTTGGAAGAGATTCAGAAGGTCGACTAGATTGCTTGTCAGCGAGTCTGTCAAACTTAGTTTCAAGATTTTGGATTGAAGCTTGATGATTTTTAGCTACTGTTTTGAGTTGAGTTTTGAGGTTCATAAATGTCTCTTTGATAAAAGCATTGGCTGATTGCTGAGATTTCATGAAATCGTTAAATTGTCTTTGAAGATCGTATGGTTTGTCATCGGTGTTAGATCGGTAGTTGTCTCGGTTATAATCATTTCGTCCGCTTGAATGCCAATTATCGCGATTCAAGTCTCGGTTACGGTAATCATTGTAAAAATGAGTCTTACGGAAGGTTTGCATGAATTTAGCTTCTTCTTCACGGGGCATAGGCATGTCATCATCGTCAAGATCGGGTGTTGGTTGTTTAGCACGAGATTGGAGTTCTTTGTACTGAGCATCCATTTTTATGGTCATGGCATCCATTCTGACCATAATTTTCTCAGTATCGGAATTACTGCTACCTTCATCGGCGAAAGCAATGGTTTTCTTAAGAGAAGTTTTGATTTTTTTGATTTTTAGCCCAATCGAGCTTGAGTAAGACTTTATCTTCGAGAAGCTGATAAGATTTATTTGGTATTTTAAAAAGGAAAATACCACCAGCTATGACATTTAGAACATCTTGGGTTACTTCGCTGAGACCATGATAAAACATTTTGATAATATTGCCTTTGGAAAGGTTATGACCATGGCAGTTTCGGAGCATTTCTTTCATACAAAGCCAAGCATCGGTTAGAGATTTATTTTCATGTTGAGAAAAGGCCCGGATTTCTTGGAGGAGTCGGTCGAAAAGAGCTGAGGGAAAGAATCGGATAATGAAAGTAGTTCAAAGTTCATCCCATGTTTCGATAGTTCCTTTGTTGAGTTTGTCCAACCATGTTTTTGCTTCTCTAGTGAGTGATAGGGGAAACATCATTAGGCGGACAACTTCATTTTTGGTATCTCTATATTTAGACATATCGCAGATTTTGATGAATTCATGAATGTGTTTATGAGGATCCATTTTGTTTCTGCCATCAAATTGGTTTCCTTTGATGAATGTCAAGTGGTTACCTTTAATAGCAAATTCGTTAGCGGTTTCAGGAATAGTGATTGCAGAACCGGGAGTCGGAGCGACAACACAGTCGGCAGTCCACGTGGGTTCATCATCCATTGGATCATAATTTAAAAGAATATCAAGAAAGTGACAAAAGTAATTGATGTTGAGAATTGGCGGATAGACAATTCTCGGGTGTTGAGGTGGATTGTTTCTTTGATCATATGGAACTCTTCTGTTTTTCGACGAATTCTTCGATTCAGAGTACGTTCAGGTTCGGGTAAAGGTTCAACAAGTTCAGAATTGGAAGCACGTGTATCCATCCAATGGAGAAATTGTTTATGTCAGTTTGCCAGAAAACTGTACGGCGATTTTTTGAGAAAGAGGGGGAGTTAAAGTAATTTTCTAGAGTTGACTACAGAATAGCTTAAAAATTCCCGGCAACGATGCCAAAAACTTTAATGTGTTTCAAAAGATTTAAATTTATAACGACTGAAAATACCAATTTTATTATAGGGAAACACACGGGTAAAAGTATAACCCACGTATGTAGTATAATCTTTTTAGGTAAGACCAGGTCGTCCACAGAGATTTAAGTAGTATTCAAATAATCAGAAAAACAGACTTTAACAATTTTGTAAATAACTTTTTACAAGTAATAATAAAGATGACTACTCGGATAGTTGAAAACAATTCATGAGTGTTGGAAATGATTAAGACCTTGAAAATGGAACCTTAATGTATAAAAAGGATTTCTTGTCAGAAAACGTTTTCACAAATTAACTTGATTAACTCAAGACTTATATTTAATTGACTAGACCAAATGTGTCACTCAAATAATCTGGCAACTATTATATCAAAACTTATTTTGTTTATCAGCTTACAAAGGTGGATTTCTCGACACAGACGTTAAAGATCATAGACAACTATTTAAAACTACATAGATCATAAAGGGCCTTTTGACCTATACCGATATGATTATATAATCTAAGATTGATAAGCAAAAACTAATAAGATAAGATATAACAGGATCACAACATAAGCTTGAGATTAACAAGATCAAGATCATACCAAACACTTATTTATTATCATAACGTCATCGAGTAGTCATGAGAGATTAAGCCTCTTATGGCTAAGTGGTTCATAACATCGCTTGATTCAACAATAAACTTCATTATTTTACTAAACTAGTATTATGATCTTCTTCGTTCTTGATTGTTTAATCTTAAATCTTTAAAAGGGTAAGGTGTTTATGCTTGGTGGATGTAGGAAGTGGTGTGTGAGATTGTTGTATGAAAGAATAAATAAGGATGAATGAGAGAATGATTATTGGATGCTTTGAAATGTGTGAAAATTTATCTTCGATTTATAGGCTAGGTGAGGGGTGAAAGTGCGGCTCATAAAGATATTTATACGGCATACTTGGTTATTAAATGCGAGGGTAATAAATGTTTAGTGGATAAGTGTGTCCCACAAGATAATTTGTGCGACGTACTTAGGGTGTTAATGAAGTGGCATTAATGTCTTCATTAATTCTTCATAGTCTGATGGGAAGTGTGGCGCACAATATAGTAAGTTCGATGTTCCTGTGGAGTTAATGCAGAATTTTGACTAAGTCTTTGTTTCTTTCACTTGAGGAAAAGTGCGGCGCACAAAGGCAAAGTGTGGCGTAATTTTTCACTTTTGAACTTGAACTTTATCTTTTTATTGTATGTTATGTCCTTTAGCATATAAATACTCGATCTTTGTTGTGTTTATCCCCAGGATGTCTTCAAGTGAACCTGCAAGCAATTCATGCTATTAAGTATCGAAAGTTCATGAGAAAAGATTAAATATATATGAATAATGCCACCGAAAACAAGTATAAGTTGGGCGTTATAAGTGGGTATGTTCTTTGGAAGCCCTCACGAGACTAAACTCGTCTACTTGGGCCACCAAGTGGTTTAAAAGGCTTGTTGCATATGCTAAATGCAACCGTGATTCCTACAAAAGTGAGTTAGGTTTGTATTTCCTGTACACTTCATAATTCTTGTAGAATAATTTTATGCTTTGGTTTGTTTTTATGATCACAGGGGATAAAGAGCTTGCGAGAAGACGAAGATAATCTAAAAGATTTCTGCCAAATTTCAAATCTCAAAGTAATGCTCAGGGAGTTTCTTATTTTAATTCTACTCTTTCCTTTTTATTTCATTTTCTTAATGTATAATAGGGACATTGTACAAATCAAGTAGGGGGGGATAGGAGTAGAATTAATACTTGACGTATGATTTGCCTTTGATTTTCTTGTTTTCTTTGAAAATTATGTCAATTTTAAAATTTTTGACAAATTTTTCTTAAATAACTAGAATTAATCTTTGTTTAATGCACATTACCCTTTATCATCACTTGGTGAGATTTGAGCCTAATATTCCATTTCCATCATATTATTCAAAAATCCACCAAAATATTAAGTTTGCCGGTAGTATTGTAAACTTTAGAACTTGGCTTGTACATCATTTCAAGACCTAATTGATTAGCAGGAATAGATAGTTCAAGAAGGCAACACTTTGGAAATCACCCAAATAGCCTATATGTGTGTGTTTATCGACTTGTTACACTGACTTGTTGACCTCCCGTGATAAACCGTTTTATTGCACTCATTATTTGTGCAAGATACCCCTAGATCACCCTTGTTGAACCAATCTATGTTTTCACCTAATGTTATATGTATCGTTACACCATTTCGCCTTAACCTACCCTGTAGTCTATAGTTATCTTTGTGTTGAAATTTATGGCTACTTAAGTCCATGGTTCGAGGGAATGGGAACGAAAATTTTATGCATTCGTGGACGACCAATCAGTTATGATCTACAAAGACCCCCCCATATCATCACTTTCAACATTGTTCATCTTAAGTGGGGAGATGTGCGTATAATATCAAATGCTGCAGGGGCAATAATTAAAAGATATAAACTCATGTAGCATTTGCATGTTTAAAAGGAAAGAAAAGAGGGTGCAACTAAAAACCACCCATGTACTAAAAGATGGTGCAAATTAAGTAATTATGAAGAATGGATCTAGTAGCCCATTGGTGCACCAAGACGTCTTAATAATTATGAAGAATAGAGCTAGTAACCCATTATTACACCAAGTCATCCTAATACTTATGAAGAATGGAGCTAGTAGCCCATTATTGAAGATTAGATTTTCAAACTTAGACTCTTGGACCTATGGATGGACAACAGCTAGTTATGACAACCTTAGATTGCTTAAGACTATTTGTTTTGTGTTTTTATCTTAACAACCATTAAATGTGTATCTCATGTCTATCCTAACCCCTTTATCACCCTTTAAAGCCATATTACCCTTGTTGCCTTCGAGAATTATTTAGACCTTAATCCTAGCTGGTAAAAATTTGTGTAATTTCCAAGCTTATGATAGAATACATGCTATGACTGTGCAATTGAGCGATCACCCGAAAATGAAACAATTAGACTAGTGGAGAGTTGAGTGACTTTTTATCCACTTTTCATGAGGTGTTCAGCTTTGAAGTTTTCTAGCATAAGTGTTTTATAGATTCATTTCTTGAAATGATTCTCGAGAAATCTTTTTATGAAATATTCTAATAGGTTCTACTTGAAGGCAAGCAAAAGTTAAGTGGGAGCATATTTGATAACATCAAATATTTAATACTTTTTAGTGGCAAAATACCCCCTATATTACCTGCAAATGTTTCACTAATACTCGAAAACGAGATATTTTCTATCATTTTATAGTTTTCAGGTGAAATGCAGGAAAATGACAAGAAACATGAGAAAAAGGGCTTAAAGTGTAATTATCTAAAAAATGTTACGGCGTAACACCAAAAATGGTTACATCGTAACATATATTAAGCAAGTACGAAGATCAAGGACAACTATACGGCGTAACACCATATCTAGTTACGCCGTAAACATGTGTTTGGAAGGAAATCTTACCCAAGATGTTAGGTTCACATAAATGGACCCAAACAAAGAAGCTTCGGTCACTCGAAGTTACAAGACAAAAGTCTAGCTCGAAAGACTATGTTATTTAATGTTTATTATGTATAAGGGCCAAGATGTAAAAAGCCCAAATAGAAAGCCCTAAAAGGCAAATCCTAGTTAGTATAAATACACCTAGTTTAGTCAAAATTAGGTTAGCTACTCATTTTCATTTTTCCATCATATAGAGTTTGTAGCCACTCTTTGTTTCATTCAATCAAAAGTTTTGATGTTTAATCTTTGGTGTCATTGATCTTGTGCTTAATACATGGAATGATCTAGGGATCCTACAATTGGTATCAGAGCCTACAAGATTGATGTATTGATTTGGTTTGTATTTTTGTTCTATTGATTATGTTGAAGGACTCAAGCACAACCTATTCTCTGTAGGACAGTTTTGTGATGGAGGTTTAGAAGTTGCATTCAGACAGCATTCATGTCACA
>BQNB010090334.1:0-27172 GCA_026074375.1 Tanacetum coccineum | reverse complement strand
TTGTAACTCTTTTGAGCTTATTGTTAATGAAATGAAGGTTGAATTTTAGCTTATTGTCTTTGCTTATCTTTCTTTCTTTTCTTTCATTTTATCTTCTTTAATTTTCGGCTTATTTATTAATAAGCTTATAATGGCTTATTTTTGTTCTAGCTTTGTACCTTATTTGAATAAGCTCAATATAGCTTATTCGATTGATACTTAGCTTATATCATAATAAGCTTCGGCACATTTGCTTGTTCTTTTCTTCTTTTCTTATCTTTTCATTTTTCTTTTGCTTATCCTCTTTATCTCCTAGCTTATTTGTCTCGAATAAGCTATTCTACTTGCTTATTTGATTAAGAGCTTTTTAAGAGTATAGATCTAGCTTATTATAGCTTATTCATAATTGTGTAGTATTCAAATAAGCTATTTATTAGCTTATTCGAATAGCTTTGATAGCTTATTAGCTTATTTCATGTTTTATTTTTAGATCTAGCTTATTCAATTTAGTTTTCAAATAGATCTAGTTTTTATAAAAGTTTTTAAAATAGCTTATTAGTCTAGATCTACTAGCTTTTAGCTTTTCTATTTCAAAATACTTTATATTTTGGAATTAAAGCTCTTAGCTTATAGCTTATTTGTCCTAACCTTTTGCTTTCTTGTCTTATCTCTAATTTTATTCTTCCATCATCTAAGGTCGAAGCTTAAGGGTCTTATAAGATTGATAAATTGATAAAGTTTTGATCTTTTTAGTTTTTATGGAAGTAATTAGTAAATAAATTTGACACCTTTACTTGCTAATTAGTGAAGTAGAAGCTTAAAAGTGATAAGCTTATTTGTTTATTAAGTTTGTAAGATCGGGTGGTTACTTTTCGTTATCGGCTCGACATTCGGTTCTACCTTCTTTCCTATTTCATTTCTATTATTTTAGAATAAAGTAGCTTATTTTGTTTAGATTTGCTTATTTGTTTAATATGCTTAGTGAGTAGATCTATTTTATGCCTGTTAAGTAAGTTGGTGAATAGTGAATTAAGTGTGGAATTTAATAAGTGACTAGTGATTAATAATTTGCAAAAGTTATTTAGTTTAGTGTTTTATTTAGTCGAACGGGGAAAAGTCGTAGGATTAAGTAGGCATTAAACTAGTAATTAATATCTCGATAAAAAGTTGTTTTCAATATTAAGCCAACGTTTTGAGGAAACGATTATTTAGACGGATATTAATTCGTCATTAAGATCTAAAACTTCACACTTAAGAATCTATTCACTTTTACTTGACAGGCATATTTTTCTTTATATATTTTTCATCTTATTAGCTTGCTTTTAATTAGAATAATCTAGTTTATCGCTATCTTTAGTTTTAATCCAAAACAAAAAATTAAAGGATATTCAAGCATTAAATTGGAAACATTTTCGTGAATTTCAAATTCATCTCTCGTTGGGACACGACATCCAGAGGATCGATTATTACTTTTTCTAAAGTAATTTTTATCCGACGTCTAAACTGAATGATTCAATCTTATGGCATGCTAGACTGGGCCATGTCCACTTTAATAGGATGCAAGATATGTCTAAAGATGGGTTAATCCCTGCTTTTGACATGAACACTGAAAAGTGTAAGACTTGCATGCTTACCAAAATTACTAAGAAACCATTTCAAAATATAAAACGTAAAACTGAAGTTTTGGAGCTGATCTACGCTGATTTGTGTGATTCACATGCTACTCCCTCTTTAGGGAATAAGAAATACTTTGTGACATTTATTGATGATGCTTCAAGGTTTTGCTATGTTTATTTATTACATTCAAAGGATGAAGCATTAGATAAATTCAAAGTATTCAAAACTGAAGTTGAATTACAACAAGGGTACCTAATCAAAAGATTCAAGACTCATAGGAGAGGTGAGTACATGGATACTTTGTATTTTCAGTCTGTTGGTATTATCCATGAAACGACTGCTCCCTATACTCCATAACAAAATGGTATATCTGAAAGGAAAAATAGAGTACTGAAAGAAATGGTTAATTCCATGTTGTCCTACTCAGGACTGAGTCAAGGGTTCTGGGGTGAAGCTATGTTAACAGCTTGTTGTTTATAAAATAGAGTTCCTAACATAAGGAACAAAATTGCTCCTTATGAACTCTAGACTAAAAGGAAACCAAACCTGAACTTTCTCAGGGTTTGGGGTTGTAGGGCAGTTGTAAGACTCCTTGATCCAAAGCTGAAAACTTTAAGTGGAAGAGGCATTGAATGCATATTTGTTGGATATCTTGAGATTCCAAGGCTTTTAGGTTCCATGTCATTTAGCCTAATGACTCAATTTCAATTAACTCAATAATTGAATCAAGGGATGCTATCTTTGATGAGAATAGATTCTCATCAGTCCCTAGACCAAGTCAAAGGTCCCTGGTAAATGGAACTGAAGACTTTGGTGGTTTAGTGGTCCCTGAAGAGGTCACTGAAGAGGTTGTTCAACAACCTAAACCTGAGCTTAGGAAAGCAAAAGGAATAGGACTCCAAATGACTTTGGACCTTTCAATTATACTTAATTAAAGGAACAAGAGACGAGGTCTCTAACCAACACTCCTATTGCTTTAATGTTGAGGATAATCCCAAAACATTTGATGAAGCAATGAAGTCTCAAGATGTTTCTTTCTAGAAAGAAGCAATTAATGATGAGATGGATTCCATCATGGGCAACAACATTTGGGTGTTGGCTGATCTACCTTAAGGTTACAAACCTCTTGGTTGCAAATGGATCTTCAATAAAACACTAAAGGTAGATGGAACTATTAAAAAATTCAAGGCAAGACTGGTCATTCAGGGCTTTAGGCAGAAGTCAGAGATAGACTACTTTGATACTTATGCTCCAGTGGCACGTATCAGTACCATAAGACTGCTGATTGTTATAACATCAATTCATAATCTGATTATTCATCAGATGGATGTGAAAACAGCTTTCTTAAATGGTGAATTGGATGAGGAGGTCTATATGAACCAACCTCGGGGCTTCATCATGCTTAGCAATGAAAATAAGGTGTGTAAACTGATTTAAGTCTCTATATAGACTAAAGCAAGCATTTAAGCAATGACATCAAAAGTTTGATGAAGTGGTTTTATTTAGTGGTTATTTACTTAACCAAGCTGACAAATGTGTATATAGAAAATTTGTTGAAATTGGTAAAGGAGTCATCATTTATTTATATGTTGATGAAATGCTGGTCTTTGGCACTGACCAAATTCAGGTTGACCTGACAAATGAATTCTTGTCATCAAGGTTCTATATGAACGACATGGGGGAGGATGATGTTATATTGGGTATAAGGATTAAACATGACAGTAATGGGATATTAATTTCTCAGTCTTATTATATTGCACTCCAGTGAGTACTCCTATGGGTACAAGTGAGAAGCTGATGCCCAATAATGGTCAGGCTGTATCTCAACTTAAGTATTCTAGGATGATTAGCTGCTTAATGTATGCCATGACTTGTACAAGGCCTGACATTGCATTTGCTGTGGGTAAACTGAGAAAGTATAATAGTAATCCTGGTACTCAGCACTGACAAGCAATTCAGAGGGTACTGAAGTACTTGAAGAAAATCATAGACTATAGATTGCCATATACTGGTTATCCTTTAGTTTTAGAATGATATACTGATGCAAGCTAGATCAACAACACTGAAGACAATCCATCTACCAGTGGCTGGGTATTCATGCTTGGTGGTGGTGCAATTTCTTGGGCTTTCAAGAAACAAACTTGCATCACTGGTTCAATAATAGAATATGAATTTGTGGCTTTAGCAGCTGCTGGTAAGGAAGCTGAATCATTGAAAAATTTCTCCTTGAGATTCCATTGTGGTCCAAACCTATAGCACCTATATCTATCCGCTGCGATAGTGCTGCTACATTAGCAAAGGCTTATAGCCAAATGTACAATGGGAAGTCTAGACACTTAGGTGTCAGGCATAGCATGATTCGTGAGCTGATCACGAATGGGGTATTATTTATAGAGTTTGTGAGGTCTCAACAAAACTTAGCTTATCACTTGACGAAGGGACTGGATAGAGACTTGGTTATAAAGTTTGCTGAAGGGATGGGTTTAATGTCCAACTAAGTCGCTGAATGCTAGGAAACCCAACTCCCTACTAAGAAAACTTGATAGCTGAGTTCAATGTGGAAAGCTAAACATTCAGTCGACTGAAGCATATGTATTAACATATCATCCCAAGGATTTGCTTGAAACCTGCTGAAAAGGAGGATGAAGTCTTTACTTCTCAATGGTTAATTTCTTTGAAAAAGTGCTTAGCATGAGCATGAATAAAGAGGAACCACCTATGTAAATGTTGAGGTTTTGCCGCTTCAGGGAGCATGGACTTTGGCACTTACAACATTTATGAATTAGATATGGACACATGGCTTATATAGTGTGAGGAGTTTCTTAAGTGTTTGAAAACTTGTGTGTATCTTATCTTCAGGTATTCAGATGGGTTCAATTCTTAGAACACCCTGATTCTTGAATATTTGAACGTGTAATTTACTAAGATGGAAATTCAATCCTCATGACATTTTCATTTATGCACTTGTTTTGTTTGATGTTTAGTTTTCATGCAAAGGAATTGTACTAAATTGGGGAGGATTGTTGGAAATTTAATGCAATTGTGGGAATTGGATCATACTTGGAAATGGGTTTGGAGGTACGTAGTGTACACCAATCAAGTCACTGATTCTCCTTGACTCCTTTAGTGGTTAGTTCAATGTCTATTAAATGGGCGGATTTAACATTTAATGTTTGTAACTATACTTATTAAAAGGACGGTTTCAAGTTTGACTTCATGACCATAATTATGGTCATGTAACCACTGCATTTATGAAGGAAGTTTTGAGATTATCTGACCAATTAATGCCCATAACTCCTTTTGACCAGGAGTTACAACTCTTTTGATTAAGAGTTGACATCCCTATAAATAGAGATGGACAATTTTGCATATAACACATAGGGATGGCAAAAGCACCCGAAACCGATGGGGAAAACCGAAACCCGAACCGGTTGGGTCGGGTTCGGGGGCGGGTTGGCGGGTTCGAATGCGGGTACGGGTATTGATAAAAGAATTTAGTCGGGTACGGGTTCGGTGACGGGTTTTGATAATACCTGCCTCGATTACCCGTACCCGTACCCGTATCCGTTTACCCGAATTCGTACCCGCTTTATTGTTATTATAATTAATTAAAGTATACATATTATTACATATAATTTCTTCCATTGTATTTTTATATAACTATTTCTATTATTTAACACATTTAAATTATAAGCATCAAATACTCGACTCGTGAAGCCGCGAGCCTTATCGAGTTTCAATTAAATAAAACTTTTACCTTATTATATATACATCTAATTAGGTAATTTTCACAAAATTAAGTCGATTCGTCATCGAGTTCAAGCTTAACATGTGGAAATAATCGAGCTCGAGTCGAGTTTTTTATAACGAGTTCACGCTAAACCTAAACGGGTTCAAGCGTAGTTTGGGGCTCGCTTAGTAAACTAGCTTGAGCATGATTTTCACATATTAAGCTCGATTATGTTTGCGAGTCTAAACGTACCATAAAACTGCTACACGCCATTTAGAAATCCCTAATAACACACACCAACAGAAAACCTAAACACTTAGAAACAAAAAGGTTCTTGATTTGTGCCTAAAACAAGAACTACAATTGGTTTTATCCCAAGGAGGTATTCGTGATACCCATGCATAGGGTCGAATAATCTTCTTTGGAAAGTGATTACACGACTTCAAGTGATATCCGGTAACCATCTTTGGTAATTAGCTAAGATATTGATTATCTTCACCCTGTTCTGGGCCAACCACAACCAACATTAACTATATTAATTATGAGTCAGGGTGTAAACATTGTTCTAAATAGCGCGTCATGGCGGCACTAAGGCGTGAGGCGTGACCTCCACGTTACGAAATGAACTAAGGCGCCAACTCTAAACGTAACGTAAGATGAGGCGTGAAAAGGCGCGCTAAAGCGTGAGGCATGACAGGGTTTTTGGATTCAATTTCGATAATTGTTTTTATAAAATAAAGAATAGTATATGTAAGAATAGTTTCTTAACGTAATTCATTATGAATAACATTTTGTGTAAACTCGATTTATATAAAATATGTTATAATTATATAAATATTTTCATATTTTATACCGCCTTAAAAACGCAAAAGCTTTGCTATAGTCGTTAAGGCGTGAGGCTTGATCATGCCGTCACGTCACGCTATTTATAACCTTGGGTGTAAATGAGACGAGACAATTTGCGAGTTATTTGAGATAGAATCGTAAAATACTCTAAATCAACTAGATCTGAACGGATTGAGCTAGAGCTCGAGATACTTAAGTATACTTTCGAGTAGAGTTTAAGCATCAAATACTCGACTCGTGAAGCCGCGAGCCTTATCGAGTTTCAATTAAATAAAACTTTTACCTTATTATATATACATCTAATTATGTAATTTTCACAAAATTAAGTCGATTCGTCATCGAGTTCAAGCTTAACATGTGGAAATAATCGAGCTCGAGTCGAGTTTTTTATAACGAGTTCACGCTAAACCTAAACGGGTTCAAGCGTAGTTTGGGGCTCGCTTAGTAAACTAGCTTGAGCATGAGCTTCACATATAAAGCTCGATTATGTTTGCGAGTCTAAACGTACCATAAAACTGCTACACGCCATTTAGAAAATGTGGTTTTTTCAAATAAAGGTATGTTTCTAAAAACACATCAATCATTCACATCGTCTATGAGAAATTAATACGACGCCTTGCCACTTTTAAAAAAGATATCAAATTCATGAATCTAGTGCGTAGATAGTAGTTGAAGGTTGTTCTTAGTACATATTATACATTGAACATGAACACGTTAATAACTCAATATTATTGGATAGTTACCTAATACGGTGAACAAGCATATTATACATTTTTCTCAAATAAGCAATAAGCAAGTCTACAAGTAACAAGCTACATAATTTCCATTAAGTTTTAAATCCCAAATAAGATTCAAATACCCCGATTGCCGGTGACATTAAATATAGATCCAAATAACGTGGCATGATTTAAATAAAAAACTTGTTATTATAAGATTTTTACTTATAAATTTTTTAGATATAAATAAACTAATATTGAGAGTTTTATTTGACTTTTCATTGTTTATCATTGTGTAATCTCTAAAATAAATATTTATATTGCTTGATACGGTTATTAGCTCATAACAAGTGTGATTGCCCGCGCGATGCTGCGGGGCGTTAAAATTTTTTTGCTGGTTTATTTTTTCGGTCTAATGTTTAATACTTTGTTTTTTTTTTCTTATATGGGCTTATTTGTTGGGCCTCGTGTTTAAAGATTTATTTTTTTGGTTATTTGGGTTTTTTTTAATATAATTTTATGAGATTTTGGTAAATATGTGTTAAGCATTATTGTTCGCGCGTTGATGCATGACATTAATTGATGCGAGGCGTTAAGTTTTTATTTTGTTTTATTTTTATTTTGTGAGGGTTTATTTTTCCGATCTCATGTTTAATAGTTTTTTTTTATATGGGTTTATGTGTTAGGCGTCATGTCGTGTGTATTTTTTGATCTGAATAAATCAGTACTTTTGTTTTTTCCTATTTTGTGCCAAGCAAATTTTTTTATATTAATTTGTGAGGGTCGGGTTTATTTTTTCGGTCTCATGTTTAATAATTTGTTTTTTTATATGAGATTATGTGTTTAGTCTCATGTCGCGGATATTTTTTGATCTGAATAAATAAGTACTTTTATAATTTTGTTTCTTATTTTGTGCCGAACAATTTTTTTTTTAAGTTGCCAAGTTAAAAAAAAAAATCAAATTTTTTTTTTTTTGTCAAATAGGCCAGCCCAAAGTGAGAGCCCAATGGGCCAGTCACTGTAGCAACTACGTCAAAACTACTTAGTTTTAACTCATTCATAGTATATATATATAATATATGATGAGTATGAGATATTTGATTATCCGCAATATAAAAACTAAAACAAAGTATGATTTCTTAATCATTTGTAATTCTATAATCAGGATGTAATATTTTATTATTTGTTTGGCATAAATGGAGTAGTTCAAGTAAATGAAGGAAATATTCTTCAAAAAAAAAAATGAAGGAAATATATATAAAAAAACAAATTAGAGCAAGTCACGAGGTGTACACGTGGTTGTGCTAGTCGTCACTCAGTTTTCAATATAAAGCCAGGTAAAAAACACTTGCATCAACCCCCAAGATCCGTAATTCCCGGTTATATATTTTTTGAAAAAAGTCCGAAATATTTTTCAAGGAATGAACACTTAATTATATATTACATCAAGTTGTTTATTTGCATATAGTATGAATTTAAACTTTGTTAACTAACAAGGCATTGCATTTTTGTTTAAACAAAATTAAAACATAAAAGTAGCAAGGAGCCAAGGAGGAAAGACCTTTTGATATTCCAAAAGTAGCGTGCAAGTTTATTGAACTTTTTTTAGTTGGTAATATTTGTTTTGGATCACATTCATGTTGACATTTTTTAGATATTTGCGTGATGAAGAACTATTTCAATGTTTGGAAAATGGCACATTCCTTTGTATGTCAACCAATAAACAAACCATGTCGATGCAATTTGGTCAACTTAATCAGGTTGATCCTTCACAAGTTGGTTTTGTCGTGCAATTTTTTCTTGAAATATGTTTAGTTGTAGAATATTAATAGATATTTAAGATAATTTGTTTAAATAATGCAAAAACAAAAACAAAATGGTAGAGTTAAGGTTTCCCTGTTTGTTGACAATGATGAATTGAGAGGAAAAAACACAGTAAGAGTGATTTCATTAAGTGAGAAATGAGAAGAGTTATAGGGTATTTATACAAAATTTGAGCGGGAAAAGAAAAGAAGAAAGTAACTAACTTTCAACTATAAAAGTACAAAATGAACCCCTAAAGTTCTGAATAATTACAATTGAATCCTTATACTATCTAACCATTGTCTCTTTTACACTCCCCCTCAAGTGAAGAGGTGAAAGACTTTGAAACTCCCAACTTGGACAGTAATTGATTGTGTTGTTCCACTGACAGCACCTTTGTGAAGACATCAGCTAATTGTGATTTTGTAGAAACATAAGATGGAAGAACTTCTCTTTTTTGACTTGATCTCTAACATAGTGGTAGTCAAACTCTATATGTTTGGTTCTGGCATGAAATACAGGATTCGCTGCTATGTATATGACTGCTTTGTTGTCACATTTTAAATCAACTGGTCCAAGATCCTTAAGACCCAAATCCTTGAGAAGAGAGATAAGCCATGTAACTTCACAGCAAGTTAGAGCCACGGCTCTATACTCAGCTTCACCTGAAGATCTTGAGACTACTCCTTGTTTCTTTGACTTCCAAGCGACTGGGGATTGCCCAAGAAGAATACAATAACCAGTAGTAGACCTTATCATAGGACAACTGGCCCAATCACTATCACAATAAGCAGTTAATTGAACTGCTAACTTATATGCTAGAAGTATACCTTGACCAGGGGAATTCAGCAAATATCTAAAAAAGATGTTTGACTGCCTGCATATGCACAAATGTTGGATTTTGCATAAATTGACTCAAAAGTTGTACTGTATAGCAAATGTCAGGCCTTGTAATGGTAATATAAATGAGCTTGCCAATATATCTTCTATAAACTTCTGGATCAGGAAGAGGAGTTCCCATATCAGCCTGCAATTTAACATGAGAATCCATTGGCAATTTGTAAGCTTTAGCATTAGACAATCTTGCTTCAATGAGTAAATCCAAAGTATACTTCTTTTGGGATATGAAAATTCCTTGTTCACTTCTGCAAATTTTCAATCCTAAGAAGTAGTTCAATTCCCCTAAGTCTTTCATGTGAATATGAGAACTAAGTTGTGACTTGAGATTTTGAATTTCAATTTTGCTTGAACCAGTAATCAACAAATCATCTACATAAACTAGTACTGCAGTGAAAAAAGATTTGTTTGATTTGGTGAACAAAGAATAGTCAGCCTTGGATTGAACATAGCCAAAAGATAACAATGCAGAGGACAATTTGGCAAACCATTGTCGTGGTGCCTGTTTAAGACCATACAAGGACTTCTTCAGTCTGCAAACAAGAGTAGAAGAGGTGTCCTGTACTTTCTCCCCCTTACCAACATATCCTTGAGGCATCTGCATATACATTTCTTCAGTAAGATCACCATGTAAAAATGCATTAAATACATCCATTTGACAAGTATCCCAGCCATTCATAGCTGCAACAGCTAACAATGCCCTTAGTGTGACCATTTTTGCTATTGGAGCAAAAGTTTCCTCATAATCAAATCATTTCCTTTGTCTATTACAATTGATCACTAGCCTGGCTTTCTTCCTATCCAGTGAACCATCAGACTTAAGTTTGGTTTTGTAGATCCAATGACATGGAATAGCTTTCTTGTCTATTGGCAAAGAAGTAACCTCCCAAGTGTTGTTTTCTTCTAGAGCTCTTAGCTCATCCTCCATGGCTTTGCACTAATCAGCATCTTTCACAGCTTCTTTAAAATAAGTTAGAGTAGTCTGAGCAACCAAAGAACATAAAAATGCATAAAATTTACTCTGCAGAGGAGTAACAAACACTTGATTAGCTTCTGGATGATGTTTGGTAACATAGTCTTTCATCCAACTTGGCTGCATTGGGACTCTAGATGATTTTCTAGTGACTTCAGGCTGAGAAGGAGTGTTTGGAACAAGTACTGGTTCAAATTTTGGCTCAGGAACAGAATCATCACTTGAAGTTGTTTGTTCAGGCATAGAATTAGAAGCTTGTGTCAAATCAAGTTCAGGCACAAGAACATTTGAGGAGGGAGATACTTGTTCTGTTTACACAAATTCTTCATACCAAATAGGAGATGAAACAGGAGCAGGAATTGGTTGAAGAACTTGTAACATACTAGATTTTGAGTAAGGAAAGATATGTTCATAAAAGACTACATCTCTTGACACAAATCTAGTGTGGGTCAGAAGATTCAATAGTTTGTACCTTTTTTGATGTTGAGGATATCCCAAAAACAGACAAGGGACACCTTTTGCTTTAAATTTGTCAGCTACCCTTGAAGGATTGCTTGCCACAGCTAGACAACCAAACACCCTTAAGTGTTCATACACTGGCTCACTATTCAGCATAACTTCATAAGGAGTTTTAAACTTAAGAACAACTGTAGTAAATCTATTTATCAGGTAAGTAGCAGTAATCACAGTCTCCCCAATAATGTATAGGAAGATGAGCATGAAGTCTGAATGCTCAAGCTATCTCTAAAATATTCATATGCCTTCTTTCTACCCTTCCATTCTGTTGAGGCCCTTCTATACATGAGGTTTGATGTTCAATGCCCAACGAATTCATTAGAGGACCAAGAGAACCCTTTAAAAATTCCAACACATTGTCTGACCTTACAACTTTAATGTCCTTTCCAAATTGAGTCTTAGCAAAATTGATAAAAGTCTTGAAAACAGAATAAGTATCTGACTTTTTGATCAATAGATAAGTCCAAACAGCCCTACTACAGTCATCTACTATGGTCAGGAAGTATTTATGATGACCTAAATTAGACACCTTACAGGGACCCCAAATATCAACGTGAATCAACTCAAATGGTTCCTTGGCATGTGAATCACTAAGAGAATAAGGCAATTTTGCAAACTTTGCCATAGGAAAAGTCAAACATGATTCATTTTTGAAATTGAAGGAATGTGTTTGAGTGTGGTATTATAAACATTCCATAGTCTATGATGCCACAGACTATACTTATTATTGAAAACACTGAAAGCACAATTGTTTGGTACAGAACAATTGGAAAAGAAAGAATACAAACTACAATCTTCAAGAGCATAAACAACCATAGAAGAAAGCCGTGCATGAATTTGTTCTAAAGGAAGGTTGAGCAGATAATACAAACCAACTTTCTTCTTACCCAAGCCCAACACCTTCCTGGTTTTCAAATCCTGAATAACACAGAATTGCTCATGAAAGGTGACAAAGCACTGAGAATCTTTTGTAAGTTTTGAGACTGACAAAAGCCTGAACTTAAAGGAAGGAACAATTAGAACATTTTTGAGTTCAAGCTTGTTTTCCAAAGTCACATTTCCCACTTTTGAAATGAAAGAAGTATGACCATTTGGCAGATTAATGACTTGTTTGTTTTTAAGAACATGAACATTATCCAAATCATTATTATCTGGTGACATATGATCACTGGCCCCTGTATCAATGATCCACCCTTCAATAACACCATTAATACATGAAAAACAATAAACTGTGCCTTCTCCAAAAGGATGTTTCATTTCAGGAGTATTTTCACCAATTTGATTGAAATGAGAAAGACTCTTCAAAAGCTGCTCAAATTGCTTAGAAGTAAACACCACATGTCCCCATTTTCATCCAATGCTGCAGTTCTTTTGACTGGTGCATTACCACTTTTCATTCCACCATTTAACTTTTGATTCTGCTTGTACTTATGGTGCCATGTAGGGTAACCAACTTTCTCCCAACATTTTTCTGGTGGATGCCATTTAAAGCCACAAATGATACACTTATCCTTTGTCTCACCTTTGCTATACAAAGCAGTAGATTCAACCCCTAACTGTCCTAACCCAAACACCCCCCTTTGAGACTCTTCTTACTGAAGCAAAGCACAAGCAGTCTCAACACTAGGTAAAGGTGAATTTAGTAACAATTGACTTCTTTGGGTTGAGAAATGATCATCTAATCCATTCAAGAACTGAAACAATCTTTGCTCTTCCTTTTGAGTATTCAAGGCTTTTAAGAATATTTGAATTTCAGGGGTAATATTAACAATGCTTGGCAATTCTTTCATGGAATCCAACTCTTCCTATATACACTTCATACTAATATAGTATTCACTCACAGACTTGCTAGCCTGCATAGTATCATAGGTCTCCCAATTCAGTTTGTACTTATGTGAATCATTACTGAGAGCAAATCTTGTTTTCAACTGAAGCCAAATTGCATGAGCAGTACCAATGAACATAATGAACTTAGCAATTGACTCAGACACATAATTCATCAACCAACTTATCACTAAATTGTTGCAAGTATCCCATTGTTCTTGTAAAGAGGCATCATCTAATGATCTAGGCACTGTACCTCTTATTATACCTAATTTTCGTTTGGTTGAAAGAGCAATTTCCACTGATCTCTTCCAAGAACGATAGTTTTGAGCTCCTATCAACTTTTCATGAACAACAAAAGTACCAGGACCATCAGATGGATGTAAAAACAAAGGATTTTGAACCAAAAGTGATTGATTGATCAATCCACTTGTAGAATGAGAGGATGATGGTGTAGTCACCATTTTTGATAGTGTAGAAGCTTTACAAACTTAAGAACAATGAAAAACTGTTATAAACACAAGAAATCGATCCACAAATTTAATTTTTTTTTAACGCGACAAGAATGAATTGAATCCAAAAACAGATTGTGTTTTAGTTATGGTGAACAAGAATGAAGCATTTAAATGATGAAGATGATAATAGTGAATGATGATTAACAATGGTGGAAACGGTTATTTTTGTTAAAACAATTACAACGGTTTAATCAGTTGTAACATATCAAGAACTCATCATTGAGCTCTGATACCATGTTGACAATGATGAATTGAGAGGAAAACACACAGTAAGAGTGATTTCATTAAGTGGGAAATGAGACGAGTTACAGGGTATCTATTCTTATAAAAGATTGAGTTTTTTAATTGAATGCACAAGTATGCAAGTGAGTAAACTTTCAATGTAATTTTAAGATATTTAATAGGAAGGGAAAGTGGTTCTCATTAATAGTGTGAAGTCTTAATAAACTGGATGGAGAAGATGAAGTGTTCTTGCGGTTTCGAATTCATTTTGTGAAAGTTAAAGAGTTGTAGGGGTTTCAAGAAGACAGATCATCTCCAATTAACCTAATCCATGCCTATATAAACCGGTCATAATCACATGCACAAACACAAAAGTTTGAATCTTCATTCTGCCTACTTTATTTTGTAATTAATTGTTAAAATTGTTTCTTGATTTTTTTTCCGTGTGCAAGTAATACATGAGGTTACAAGATGACAGACATCTATAATGTATTATGTGTGTGACCATGGATTAATTGATGAAGAAGATCCTATGTTTTTTGAGTCATTTACTAAAGTATATACTTCAAATAGCTTAGAAAAACAATGGTATTTATGTACGTTTTTTCTTTACACACTAAAAAGACAAGTTCATATGATTATGAATTTATGATACACTGCCCAAAATTTATATTATATGTAATATAAAATAAAAATTATATCTGAAACATGTAATGTTTATTTATTTGGTAGTATTGGGAAATCATGGTTCTTAAGCAGTGTGGATCCCTTCATATATGAGAATATAGAATAACACTTGGTAGACTTTGGTCATTTTGGGGTATGCCCCAACATTCAAATGGATGTATTTGATTGCATGGTTTTCTTTATGTGAGGAAATGTCCACCAGTCACCTGGTGACCTGCCACGTACACCGAGTCTCTACAGACACCCATCAAGAAATATAGAGCGCAAGTCAGTAGTTCTCTACAATTTTGGATTATTAGGCCATGATGAATACCCTAGGTCTAATGCATACATGCTTTTGGAGAATCCTAAGTTCTTGCTACTATGACTACGAGGGCAATGTGTTGGCATGAAAAGATTCAAGTACTAGAGCATATATCAAATCGATGTAATTGGATTGATTTGTTAGTGAGTGTAGAGAAGTTTATAATTTTATAAAAATTGATGTAATAAATTCAATGGAATGCCATTCGGTCGGTTCTGTTTATTTCCATAATGTTTGATATTCTTATTGCAAAACTTGATGATGATTATAAATATCAATGTGTGATCAAACACCTTTTCGAAAACTTTATGATTTAATGGCACATGGAAAAAAAATACTATTATACTTTGTGGCTAACATTGGAACATTTTAAAAAGTAGATGGCTATTTAATAACTTAAACCCTAATACTTATATGGATTACTCAATATGAATACTAATATAGTATCATACCTACATACTACTGTTGGGCTAATTTCTAGAGTGAAGTTGTGTTGGGTATTTTTTCTTAGCCCATGAGGATTAATAGCCCAACACATTGAGGCCCATCTTGGGTCTATTTAAGGACTCTTATTATTGTGGTTAGCAGTAAGATGTGTGAAGAGTTGTGAGAGAAGAAAATAACAGAAAAGAAAGAGATTTTCGGAGTAAGATATCACCCAAACCCATCTGCAGTGTTTTTCCGATCGCCGAAGATTGCACCGTCGGATCTTCACGATTTTCGAACTGTAGCTTCCTGACATCGAGAGGAAGGTTTTGACCGTTGGTATTTTGATTTTGAGGCCTGGAAGTCCGTTTTCATACCTGGGCAGATTGCATCTTATTTGGTGATATTCTTCCTTTCTTGTTCTTTGATTGTTGCCATATATCTTGATGCTTGATTCCAAGATTATGATGTTTGTTGTATACCTCTAGTGTTATCTAGAGAAGACCTTGTGTACCTCTCCTCGTTGATAGTGAATTTAAGCGGCACTAGGTGTCCCGTGGTTTTTACCCATTTTGGGGTTTTCCACGCTAAAAGTTTAGTGTTCTTGTTGTGTGTTTGATTACATTTTTTATCTGTTGTTTTGGGGCTGATTTGAGACTGTTAGGGGCTGATTAGAGTTGTTTTTATTTTTCCCTATTTGTTTGCATCCTCATAGGTTCATACGGGTTTGGGTAAGTGCTGTCAAACGAAGGTTTTGCTTCCGCAATTGTGTTTATACCGTTGTGACCCATTGTTCTTACCTGTCATGTTGATCACAAGCTTGATGAGCTTGGATCTTGGTTTTGGGGACTTACCTGTTTGAACGATGGAAGCTCAATACAAGTAGATTGGTAAGTTTGGAATGGTCAATTATCATGTTTGGAAAGGAAAAATGGAGGATCTCCTTTATGTTAAAGACTACTACTTGCCTGTATTTACTACTGAGAAACCTGAAAACAAAACAGATGCAGAATGGACTATTTTGCATATACAGGATTCGGGTAATATTAGGCAATGGGTTGATTGAATAATGTTTGAACCAAATTTGAGGAGACACATGCTCGTACTCTTTGGAACAAACTTGAACAGTCTCTATGCTCGAAAAACCAGAAAAAACAAGTTGTTCCTAATCACAAATGATGAATTAAAGTACACTGATAAGGGCCTCCTATTACTGATCACTTAAATGCCTTTCAGGGTATTATAAACCAGCTTGCAGGTATGGGTATCAAGTTTGAAGATGAGATTCAAGGCTTGTGGCTTCTTGGTACTTTACCGGATACTTAGGAGACTTTTAGGACATCTTTGTCCAACTCTGCACCAGATGGTGTTATCACCATGGAATTGGCTAAAGGCAATATTCTGAATGAAGAAACGAGAAGAAAGTCACAGGGTTCTTCTTCACAATCAGATGTCTTGGTCACAGAAAGGCGAGGGAGAAGTCAAAACAGAGGCCCGAGTAACAGAGGTAATCATTGTAGTAGTTCCAGCAAAGGAAAATTTGCTGATGTTGAATGTTATCATTGTCATAAAAAGGGGCACACAATGAAGTTTTGCAGACAGCTAAAAAAAGAGAACAAGAAGAAAAACTACAACAACCAGAAGAACAAACACAAGAAAAATGATGATGGTGATGACAATAACTGAAGTAAATACCACCACGCGATGAGTTCTTTGTTTGTTATGATATATGATGGTCAACCTTGCTAATGATGATTCGAGTTGGATTCTTGACAGTGGTGCTATGTGCCATGTTGCAACACGAAAAGATTATTTATTCATCTTAACACACCAGGTTGCTTCGGTGCTTGTATGATGGTAATACTGGGCTATCAAGGATTGCTGGTATTGGAAATATTTGCTTGAAGTTTGACACGGGGATGGAATTGGTTTTGCATAATGTAAAACATGTCCTAGATATGAGACTCAATATTAACTCAACAGTTTTTCTTGATGAAGATGGTTACCACAATAGTTCTGGGTAATAGGTTTGTGGGAAAGTATCACTCGGATCTTGAATTGTCACAGAGAGGAAAAAGGGTAATCCAAGTTATACAGGACTCAGCCGAAGATATCCAAGATCATTGTCAATTCTGTATACAATGATGATATGACCGAGTTATAGGCATAAGAGACTTGTCACATGAGTGAAAAAGGTAAATGTTCTAATTCTTTCTAAGAAGAAGTGTTTATCTGGTGGCATGATCAACTTGAAAAAGTGTTCTCAACTGTTTTGGCGGAAAGCAAACTAGACTTGCTTTAAGATCATTCTCCTATTCAGAAGAAAGAACATACTTGATCTGGTAAACAATACCATGTTTGTGGTCCCATGAAGACTACAACCACTTGTGGGTGTTCATTATTTTGTCACTTTCATCGATGATTCACTCAAGAAAGGTTGGGTATAAACCTTAGAAGACTAAAAGATCAAGTATTGGATATAGGTTAAAACAGTTTTTTTCATGCTTTAGTTGAGAGGCAGACAGGGAAGAAACTTAAATGTATTCGAACTGACAATGGAGGTGAATACATTGGCCCCTTTGATGCTTATTGTAGAGAGCATGGAATTCAGCATCAAAAGACTCCACCGAAGACACCACAGTTAAATGGCTTAGCAGAGCGGATGAATAGAACTTTGGTTGAGAGAGTCAGATGCCTTGCTTTCTTATAGGTTGCCTGCTTCTTTTTTTGGGTGAGGCTTTAAATACGACGGACAATGTTATTAATCAAAAACCCCTGTGTGTTCCTTTGTGTTTTGATGTTCCTGACAGGGTTTGGAGTGGCAAAGATGTTTCATACCGTCATTTACGAGTTTTTGGATGCAAGGCATTTGTGCATATTCCTAAAGATAAAATAAAACCTTGATTGTGAAGACTAACCATGTGTTTTCCTCGGTAGGTCAAGATGAATTTTGGGTACATGGTTTATGAATCCATTCAAAAGAGACTTAGAGTTTGAGAAGATCAAACTTTGAAAGATGTTGAGAATGCTGAGAGGGAGACAATTCCTCAACATAATGATAGGATCTTAATGGACTTGGATCCGTTTCCTTCCTAAACATTTTACTGCACAGGTTGTAATGATATTACAGAAGGATAAAGAACAGGGTGCTGATAGAAGTTGATGCACAAAGAGCAAACAACCCAAACTTAGATGAAGAACGTTCATCCTGAGTTACCAGTACCTGATATGCCACCATTCCTTCCGCTTAGGCGGTCTACTAGAGATCATCATCCTTCCACACGCTATTCTGCACATGAGTATGTTTACTCTTACTGATGGGGGGAGAGCCTAGATTGTTATACAAAGTTATAGAAGATAACACAAAAAAGAAGTTTGAAGCATGGAAGATGAGATTGAATTCCTTGCATGAGAACAAACCTTTGAGTTTGGTGAACCTTGCCTAAGGGCAAGAGAGCTTTGAAAAACAAATGGGTTTACAAATTGAAGACTGAAGAACATACTTCTAGACCGAGGTACAAGGCCAGATTGGTGGTTAAAGGTTTCAGTCAGAAAAGAGGTATTGATTTTGATGAGATTTTCTCGATCCGTAGTGAAGATGATCAATTCGAGTTGTTCTTGGTTTGGCGGCTAGCCTCGATCTTGAGGTGGAGCAAATGGATGTCAAGACAGCTTTTCTTCATGGTGATCTGGATAAAGAAATCTACTGACGAACTTGAAAGTTTTTCAAGGTAAGGGAAGGCAGGCACATGTGTAGACTATCAGAAAAGTTGGATACTGGTTTTGAACAAGCACCAGATAGTGTATACAAAAAATTGAGTCGGTCAAAGGGAAGTCCCAAGGCAAACCGAAAGACTTCTTCAGATCACTGTGTTTTCTTATCAAAAGATTGTGGTGATGATTACTTATCATCTTGTTGCTATATGTTGATGATATGCTGATTGTTGGCAAGAACATTGGAAGAATTTCCCAATAGAAGCGAGATTTGAGCAAGTCTTTTTTTATGAAAGACTTGGAGCCAGCAAAACCGATCATTGACATTCGGATTTTATGTGATAGAGGTGCCAAGAAGTTGCATATATCACAAGAGCAATATATTGAGAATGTGCTATGCAAGTTCAACATGGATAAAGCTAAAGTGGTTAGTTCCCCTCTCACTACCAACTTTAAGCTAACTGATAAAGATTGCCCCTCTTCCAAGAAGAATATTGAAAAGATGGATAGAGTTCCATATGCATCAGCGGTTGGTAGCTTGATGTATGTTATGGTGTGTACAAGGTCGGATTTAGCTCATGGCAGTGGTGGGTGACAGTCGGTTCCTGTCCAAGTCCTGGTAATAAGCATTGGAAGCCTGTTAAAGGATATTTAATATTCTGCGAGGTACTTCCAAATTGGGTATCACATTTTTGGAAATGAAACCCATGCATGTTGGTTTCACAGACCTCAGATAAGGCTGGAAATAAGTACAACATGGTAATCCACTTCTGGATATTGATGAACCTTTGCAGGGGCAGGTTTTCATGCAATCTAGATTGCACAAAGTGTGTGGCGATTGTCTATAACAACGCTGATATATGTCAGCAACTAAAGCGTGCAAAAAAACTATTGGGATGAAAAGGTTTTTGTAAAGAACTTTAGTTTCAAGCAACAACGTTATGCGTTCTTTGTGACATAAAAATCAAAAGTGCTATTCAACCATTGCAGAAGATTCAAATGCTTCACAAAAGAACAAAACATATGATATCCGTTATCATTGGATTAGAGATGCCATTGAAGATGATATGTTTGAACTTAATAAAGTTCATACTGATGATAATGCCTCCGATATGTTGACAAAGGCTGTAGCAAGAGAAAAGTTGAAGGTGTGTTGCTCGATCGCCGGGATGGCGAACTCATCCTCATAGGCAGAAAAGGGGGAGATTTGTTGGGTATTTTTTCTTAGCCCATGAGGATTAATACCCAACTCATAAGTCCACATCTTGGGTCTATTTAAGGACTCGATTATGTTGTTTAGCGTAAATGTGTGAAGAGTTATGAGAGAAAAATAACAGAAAAGAAAGAGATTTTCGGAGTAAGATATCACCCAAACCCATCTGCATGTTGTTTTTTCCGATCACACGAGATTGCATACCCTCTATCGCACGATTTTCAGACTTAGCTTCCTGAGAAATCGAGATGAAGGTTCTGACCGTTTGAGATTTATTTGATTTTGAGGGCCGGGAAGTCCGTTGTTCATACTGGGCAGATTGCATCTTAATTTGTGATATTCTTCCCTTTCCTTTTCTTTGATGTGTTGTCATATACATATGCATGATTCCAAGATTATGATGTTTGTTGTATACCTCTAGTGTTATCTAGAGAATACCTTGTGTACCTCTCCTTGTTGATAGTGAATTTAAGCGGCACTAGGTGTCCTGTGGTTTTTACCCGTTTTGGGGTTTTCCACGCTAAAAGTTTGGTGTTCTTGTTGTGTGTTTGATTACTTTTTATCTGCTGTTATTGGGGTGAATTTGAGACCCTGTTAGGGGCTTAGATTAGAGTTGTTTTTAAATTTTCCCTATTTGTTTGCATCCTCATAGGTTCATACTGAGTTTGGGTAATGCTGTCCAAACGAAGATTTTGCTTCCAGCAATTGTGTTATATACGTTGTGACCTATTGTCTTTACCTTCAAGTTGAATCACAAAGCTTGATCTACAATTTAACCGACAGTAAACCGAAGCCAGACTAATCAACTATGTAGTAAAGATTCAAACAAAAAATGTGCACATTGACATTACAATGCCTTGCCGTTGAGCTAATTTGCTATGTTTTGTTAAAAGCCTTTTCTAAATTACTAAGACATTAAAAAGCTAAATTTTTTAAGTTACTTTGTACGTTGCCTTTTATTTACTATACATTTTAAAGATTATATAAATTTGCGTAACACAAAATTTGCCACAATTGAAATAAATTTATCTAGTTCAAAAAAAAAATTAAAAAAACAATTTATCACCTCAAGACCTCACTAGATACAAATGTAAAGCAAATACATATCGAAAATACGATGCTATCATTTTGTTGTGAAAAGTTATTTGCCTCATATTTATTTTACCTCATTTATAAACAACTTCGTTCTTAAATTTTAAGATGAGACTTTTAATGAATAAATAACATGGCTGATGAACCAGATTCATGTTATAAACCATACTTCAAAGAGAGCCAGTATGCGTTAATATTCTTTAACTCAACTTAAATTTCAATTAATTTATACATACTTTACCATAAACATACGGTCACATGTCAATTACATGCACCAACATACTTACACCTCCCCAACTCACAGAAACCGTACGAAATCAACAATGAGATACAACATGTGTGCCACACACGGGTCTGCATGCCTCGTTTATACAAAGTTTGAGCGGGAAAAGAAAAGAAGAGGGCAACTAACTCTCAACTATAAAACTACAAAATGAACCCCTAAAGTTCTGAATAATTACAATTGAATCCTAATACTATCTAACCATTGTCTCTTTTACACTGTTTAAGATTTCACCATTTATAACTAGAGTTTAGATCGTTTATATGACAAATAATTTCCAATGTTCTCAAGAGGACGAAATGAAAACGATTATGCATACGAAAATCACTCGTATATTTGTGGAAACTTTTGTCTATTAAAGTCATCGATCTATAGAAACTAAGTCATAAAAGAGATATGTTTGTTTTCCTTCATACTACTTTTAACAACACATATTTTGAAAAGCTAGAAACGCGCAAAATCGAACTCGATGACAATAATTTCTTATATAATAAAAGATTTTCGAAGAGGGAATAAAAAGAACAGTATTTGCAAAGTGTCTAAACTTAGGCTACTCGTATAAGTCATCGAAAAAAACACTCCATCATCAGACATATCAACATCACATCAGTTTTTTTTCTCCGACTTTTTACCCTCACTCCCTCTCACAATTCATCTTTATCAATCACCATAACCCTTACCGGACAAACCATTATTTTTTTTTATCAAAAACTAAAACTTTTATTATTCATAAATAAAAGACGTTACAAAAATAATTAAAATTGTACACGTACATAATAAAAAACGTAAACATTAGATAGATAAATAAAAAACGTAAAATCAACCGAATAGCCTCGCCCTGAGTACCGCCTTCAACTTTTCATCGGTAGTGACAAATATAACGCTTCGTCTCTTTGACGGTTTTCAAGTCGTCGGATTTTCAGCTCCGCGGCTTTGAGTTCCAGCTCCTGCTTTTTGATCCGCAATAACTCTGTCATTTCCTGGCCCTTTTGAATGTTGTACGGGTCGTTGGCCATTGCATACTCATTGGCCATCAACTTGGCCAACGATTCCACATCAAAGGTATTTGATGAACCTGTCGACGACGTATCCGTTTTCGCTTTCCTCTTTGCTAGGTAAATAAAATTGTAGCGTAGAAAAAAATTAAAAACAATACCATTACATGCAAGGGTTCACATTTTCACAATGCCTCAAAATCCATCGACTCACCTTCGTGAGTATAATTTGTTTCTTGTAGCGCGTGAGTGTTGGTTGTTTTAGTGAGTCACGCGTGAGCTGAGGCTCACGGGACGAATTGTGAGCTTGTCACGGCTCGATAAAAGCAGTTTTGTGAAGCTGTGTGACTATGGACTATCATAATATTAACTTTATAACAAAGTTATTAAAACATTATTAGAGCAAACCCCTTACATGCACAAGACTAATAATCATACGAATAAAAACACAATGTGTAATATCAAAACTGATCTTTTATAATAAAATACACGTAAATGATATGTCAGAATCTTGTTAATGTTGGGTTTTTACATCTATTTAACCATTAAATATATCACGAGTACGCAGCGGAAAGTAAACACGTATAGAATATGTAATTAACAAAGGGATCAAGAACGCGTATCTTTTAGCAATTAACGAATACACCGTCTTGAATATACGCGTGTGTATAAATCGAATACCACGCAAACTAAACAAGTTACCAAAGTAGATAACCTCTATGGTGTGCATACACTACACGTCACTCAGATACGCTAGAATGCTAGTACTTGCTTCACGATTAAACAACTCAACACATTGTTCTTGTTTTGAATCTAATCATCACATGATCAAATCTCGCAAGAGATTTATTGTCGATCGCAATTAACTATTAACGTGAAAATAGGCTATAGATTTTCACATGCATAGAGTTATCATACATGTAACATTCGTGCATGATATATGCATTGAATGAACATAATTCTTTTCTGCCGATTGATCACATGATAAGAAAAGGGATTATAGGATTTTATATTTGTTTGTCGTTTGAAGACTGAAGAACATACTTCTAGACCGAGGTACAAGGCCAGATTGGTGGTTAAAGGTTTCAGTCAGAAAAGAGGTATTGATTTTGATGAGATTTTCTCTCCGGTTGTGAAGATGGGATCAATTCGAGTTGTTCTTGGTTTGGCGGCTAGCCTCGATCTTGAGGTGGAGCAAATGGATGTCAAGACAGCTTTTCTTCATGGTGATCTGGATAAAGAAATCTACATGGAGCAACCTGAAGGTTTTCAGGTTAAGGGGAAAGAAAGACTACGTGTGTAGACTTCAGAAAAGTTTGTACGGGTTGAAGCAAGCACCGAGATAGTGGTACAAAAAATTTGAGTCGGTCATAGGGAAGCAAGGCTACCGAAAGACTTCTTCAGATCACTGTGTTTTCTTTCAAAGTTTGGTGGATGGATGACTTTATCATCTTGTTGCTATATGTTGATGATATGCTGATTGTTGGCAAGAACATTGGAAGAATTGCCCAATTGAAGCGAGATTTGAGCAAGTCTTTTTCTATGAAAGACTTGGGGCCAGCAAAACAGATCATTGGCATTCGGATTTTCCGTGATAGAGGTGCCAAGAAGTTGCATATATCATAAGAGCAATATATTAGGAAGTTGATATGAGGTTCAACATGTTAAGCAAAGTGGTTAGTTCCCCTCTTACTACCAACTTTAAGCTAACTGATAAAGATTGCCCCTCTTCCAAGAAGAATATTGAAAAGATGGATAGAGTTCCATATGCCTCAGCGGTTGGTAGCTTGATGTATGCTATGGTGTGTACAAGGCCGGATTTAGCTCATGCAGTTGGTGTTGTCAGTCGGTTCCTGTCCAATCCTGGTAAGAAGCATTGGGAAGCTGTTAAATGGATATTTAGATATCTGCGAGGTACTTCCAAATTGGGTATCACATTTGGAAATGGGAAACCCATGCTTGTTGGTTTCACAGACTCAGATATGGCTGGAAATAAGGACAACATGAAATCCACTTCTGGATATTTGGAATGACCTTGCAGGGGGGCAGTTTCATGGCAAATCTAGATTGAAAAAGTGTGGCATTGTCTACAACAGAGGCTGAGTATATGGCAGCAACGAAAGCGTGCAAAGAACTATTGTGGTTGAAAAGGTTTTTGCAAGAACTTGGTTTCAAGCAACAACGTTATGCGGTTCTTTGTGACAATCAAAGTGCTATTCACCTTGCTAAGAATTCGATGTTTCACAAAAGAACAAAACATATTGATATCCGTTATCATTGGATTAGAGATGCCATTGAAGATGGTATGTTTGAACTTAATAAAGTTCATACGGATGATAATGCCTTCGATATGTTGACAAAGGCTGTAGCAAGAGAAAATTTGAAGGTGTGTTGCTCGATCGCCGGGATGGCGAACTCATCCTCATAGCAGAAAAGGGGGGATTTATTGGGTATTTTTTCTTTTTTTTTTTTTTTAAAAAAAAAAAAAAAAAAAAATAAAAAAAAAAAAAAAAAAAAAAAAAAAAAAAAAAAAAAAAAAATAAAAAAAAAAAAAAAAATAACCCATGAAGGATTTATAGCCCAACTCTTTAAGGCTCATCCTGGGTTATTTAAGGACTTTTATTATTGTGGTTAGCAGTAAGATGTGTGAAGAGTTACGAGAGAAGAAAAATAACAGAAAGAAAGAGATTTTCGGAGTTAAGATTATCACCCAAAACCCATTTAGTGTTTTTCGATCACCGGAGATTGCACCATCGATCGTCACGATTTTCAGACTGTAGCTTCCTGAAATCGAGAGGAAGGTTCTGACCGTTGGGATTTTGATTTTGAGGCCTGGAAGTCCGTTTTCATACCTGGGCAGATTGCATCTTATTTGGTGATATTCTTCCTTTTCTTGTTCTTTGAATTGTTGTCTTATTTCTTGAGCGTGATTCCAAGATATGATGTTTGTTGTATACCCTCAAGTGTTATCTAGTGAAATACACTTGTGTACCTCTCCTGTTGATAGTGGAATTTTAGCGGAACTAGGTGTCCGTGGTTTTTACCCGTTTGGGGTTTTCCACGCTATAAGTTTGGTGTTCTTGCTGTGTGTTTGATTACATTTTTTATATGCTGTTTTGGGGCTGATTTTGGAGACTGTTAGGGCTGATTTAGAGTTGTTTTTATTTTTCCCTATTTGTTTGCATCCTCATAGGTTCATACGAGTTTAGGTAAGTGCTGTCAACGAAGAATTGCTTCCGCAATTGTGTTTATACCGTTGTGACCTATTGTTCTTACCTGTCAAGTTGATCACAAGCTTGATCTAAATTTAACCGACATGTAAAAGCCGAAGCCAGACTAATCAACTATGTAGTAAAGATTCAAACAAAAAATGTGCACATTGACATTACAATGCCTTGCCGTTGAGCTAATTTGCTATGTTTTGTTAAAAGCCTTTTCTAAATTACTAAGACATTAAAAAGCTAAATTTTTTAAGTTACTTTGTACGTTGCCATTTATTTACTATACATTTTAAAGATTATATAAATTTGCGTAACACAAAATTTGCCACAATTGAAATAAATTTATCTAGTTCAAAAAAAAAATTAAAAAAACAATTTATCACCTCAAGACCTCACTAGATACAAATGTAAAGCAAATACATATCGAAAATACGATGCTATCATTTTGTTGTGAAAAGTTATTTCCCTCATATTTATTTTACCTCATTTATAAACAACTTCGTTCGAACTCGATGACAATAATTTCTTATATAATAAAAGATTTTCGAAGAGGGAATAAAAAGAACAGTATTTGCAAAGTGTCTAAACTTATTTTGAAAAGCTAGAAACGCGTGAAGAAATTTTGCAAAGTGTCTAAACTTATTTTTAACACCACATATTTTGAAAAGCTAGAAACGCGCAAAATCGAACTCGATGACAATAATTTCTTATATAATAAAAGATTTTCGAAGAGGGAATAAAAAGAACAGTATTTGCAAAGTGTCTAAACTTAGGCTACTCTTATTAGTCATCGAAAAAAACACTCCATCATCAGACATATTTTGAAAAGCTAGAAACGCGCAA
Source organism: Tanacetum coccineum (assembly GCA_026074375.1). Taxonomy (NCBI): domain Eukaryota; kingdom Viridiplantae; phylum Streptophyta; class Magnoliopsida; order Asterales; family Asteraceae; genus Tanacetum; species Tanacetum coccineum. The sequence continues at coordinate 756 of BQNB010090334.1, read as the reverse complement.
AATCGAACTCGATGACAATAATTTCTTATATAATAAAAGATTTTCGAAGAGGGAATAAAAAGAACAGTATTTGCAAAGTGTCTAAACTTATTTTGAAAAGCTAGAAACGCGTGAAGAAATTTTGCAAAGTGTCTAAACTTATTTTTAACACCACATATTTTGAAAAGCTAGAAACACGCAAAATCAACTCGATGACAATAATTTCTTATATAATAAAAGATTTTCGAAGAGGGAATAAAAAGAACAGTATTTGCAAAGTGTCTAAACTTATTTTTAACACTACATATTTTGAAAAGCTAGAAACACGCAAAATCAACTCGATGACAATAATTTCTTATATAATAAAAGATTTTCGAAGAGGGAATAAAAAGAACAGTATTTGCAAAGTGTCTAAACTTAGGCTACTCTTATTAGCCATCGAAAAAAACACTACATCATCAGACATATCAGCATCACATCAGTTTTTTTTCTTCGACTTTTTACCCTCACTCCCTCTCACAATTCATCTTTATCAGTCACCATAACCCTTACCGGACAAACCATTATTTTTTTTATCAAAAACTAAAACTTTTATTATTCATAAATAAAAGACGTTACAAAAATAATTAAAATTGTACACATACAGAATAAAAAACATAAACATTAGATAGATAAAAAACGTAAAATCAACCGAATAGCCTCGCCCTGAGTACCGCCTTCAACTTTTCATCGATAGTGACAAATATAACGCTTCGTCTCTTTGACGGTTTTCAAGTC